>JAODAL010014365.1:0-87748 GCA_025379985.1 Phyllomedusa bahiana | reverse complement strand
AGGGGGAGGAGGGGGGAGAGAGAAGGGGAGAGGGGAGGGGGAGAAGGGGAGAAGAGAAGAGGGGGGAAGGAGAGAAGGGGAGAGAAAAGAGAAAAGAAAAGGGGGAGAAAAAGGAGAAAAAGGAGGAGAAGGGGAGGGGAAGGAAGGGAAAAAGGAAGGAAAGAAGGGAAGGAGGGGAAAAAAGGAGAAAAAAAAAGAGAAGGGAGAGAGGGGAGAGAAGAGGAAAGAGGAAGAGGAGAGAAGAAGGGAGGAGAGGAAGGAGAGGAAAGGGGAAAGGGAGGAGGAAGGGGAAAAAGGGAAAGGGAAAGGGGGAGGGAAGGCAGAAGGAGGAAAGGGAAGGAGGAAGAAGAGGAGAGGAAAGAAAATAAAGGAAGGAGAGGGAAAGAAGGAAGGAGGAGAGAAGAAAGAGAGGAAGAGAAGGTAGAGAAGCGAGGAGGAAGAGAAGGAAGAGGGGGAAAAGGGGAGAGGGAAAAAGGGGAAAAAGGAGGCAGAGAGAAGAAGGTGAGTGAAGGGGAAAAGGAAAAGGGGAAAAGGGAGGGAAAAAGGGGGAAGGAAGTGGAAGAGAGGAGGTAGGAAGGGAAAAGGAGAAAGGAAGGAAGGAGGAGAAGGAGGGAGGAAAAGGGAGCAGAGCAGGAAGGAGGAAGAAGGAAAGGGAGGTAGGGGAAGGAGGGAGGCAGAGGAGATGGCAGGAGAGGGAAGGAAGGAGAGAGAAGCGGGGGAAGGAAGAAGAAAGAGGAGAGGAGAGGAAAGGGAAGAAGGGGAGGAGGAAGCGGGAGAGGAGGAAAGAAGGGAAAAGAGGAGAAAAGAAAAAGGAAAAGAGAAGGGAAAAGGGGAAGGGAAGGGAGGAAAGGAAAAGGGAAGGGGAAAGGGAAGGAGGAGAAGGGAGATAGAGGGGAAAAGAGGAGGGATGAAGGGGAAAAGGGAAAGGGAGCAAGAGGAGAGGAAGAGGAGGAAAGAGAAGGAGGAAGGGAAGGGAGGAAGAGGGAACGAAAGAGAAGAAGAGAGGAAGAGAGGAGGGAGGAGGAAAGAGGAGAAAAGGCAAGAGGAAGGAAGGGAGAGAGAAGGAAGAGGGGAGGAAAGAGGGAGAGTGGAAGAGGAGGGGATGGGAAGAGCAGGAGGTGGGATGGGAGAGGCAGAGGTTGGGATGGGAGAGGCAGAGGAAGGGATGGGAGAGGCAGAGGAGGGGATGGGAGAGGCAGAGGAGGGGATGGGAGAGGCAGAGGAGGGGATGGGAGAGGCAGAGGAGGGGATGGGAGAGGCAGAGGAAGGGATGGGAGAGGCAGAGGAAGGGATGGGAGAGGCAGAGGAGAGAATGGGAGAGGCAGAGGAGGGGAAGGGAGAGGCAGAGGAGGAGATCGAAGAGGAGGGGATGGGAGAGGCAGAGGAGGGGATGGGAGAGGCAGAGGAGGGGATGGGAGAGGCAGAGGAGGGGATGGGAGAGGCAGCGGAGGGGATGGGAGAGGCAGAGGAGGGGATGGGAGAGGCAGAGGTTGGGATGGGAGAGGCAGAGGTTGGGATGGGAGAGGCAGAGGAGGTGATGGGAGAGGCAGAGGAGGGGATGGGAGAGGCAGAGGAGGGGATGGGAGAGGCAGAGGAGGGGATGGGAGAGGGAGAGGAAGGGATGTTAGAGGCAGATGAGGGGATGGGAGAGGCAGAGGAGGGGATGGGAGAGGCAGAGGAAGGGATGGGAGAGGCAGAGGAGGGGATGGGAGACGAAGAGGAGGGGATGGGAGAGGCAGAGGAGGGGATGGGAGAGGCAGAGGAGGAGATGGGAGAGGCAGAGGAGGAGATGGGAGAGGCAGAGGAGGGGATGGGAGAGGCAGAGGAGGGGATGGGAGAGGCAGCGGAAGGGATGGGAGAGGCAGAGGAGAGAATGGGAGAGGCAGAGGAGGGGAAGGGAGAGGCAGAGGAGTAGATCGGAGAGGAAGAGGAGGGGATGGGAGAGGCAGAGGAGGGGATGGGAGAGGCAGAGGAGAGGATGGGAGAGGCAGCGGAGGGGATGGGAGAGGAGGGGATGGGAGAGGCAGAGGTTGGGATGAGAGACGCAGAGGAGGTGATGGGAGAAGCAGATGAGGGGATGGGAGAGGCAGAGGAGAGGATGGGAGAGGCAGATGAGGGGATAGGAGAGGCAGAGGAAGGGATGGGAGAGGCAGAGGAGGGGATGGGAGAGGCAGAGGAGGGGATGGGAGAGGCAGAGGAGGGGATGGGAGAGGCAGAGGAGGGGATGGGAGAGGCAGAGGAGGGGATGGGAGAGGCAGAGGAGGGGATGGGAGAGGCAGAGGAGGGGATGGGAGAGGCAGAGGAGAGGATGGGAGAGGCAGAGGAGGGGATGGGAGAGGCAGAGGAGGGGATGGGAGAGGCAGAGTTTGGGATGGGAGAGGCAGAGGAGAGGATGGGAGAGGCAGAGGAGGGGATGGGAGAGGCAGAGGAGGTGATGGGAGAGGCAGAGGAGGGGATGGGAGAGGCAGAGGAGGGGATGGGAGAGGCAGAGGAGGGGATGGGAGAGGCAGAGGTTGGGATGGGAGAGGCAGAGGAGGTGATGGGAGAGGCAGAGGAGGGGATGGGAGAGGCAGAGGAGGGGATGGGAGAGGCAGCGGAAGGGATGGGAGATTCAGAGGAAGGGATGGGAGAGGCAGCGGAGGGGATGGGAGAGACAGAGTTTGCAATGGGAGAGGCAGAGGAGAGGATGGGAGAGGCAGAGGAGGGGATGGGAGAGGCAGCAGAGGGGATGGGAGAGGCAGCAGAGGGGATGGGAGAGGCAGCAGAGGGGATGGGAGAGGCAGAGGAGGGGATGGGAGAGGCAGAGGAGGGGATGGGATAGGCAGAGGAGGCGATGGGAGAGGCAGAGGAGGCGATGGGAGAGGCAGAGGAAGGGATGGGAGAGGCAGAGGAGGGGATGGGAGAGGCAGAGGAGGGGAAGGGAGAGGCAGAGGAGAGAATGGGAGAGGCAGAGGAGGAGATCGGAGAGGAAGAGGAGGGGATGGGAGAGGCAGAGGAGGGGATGGGAGAGGCAGAGGAGGGGATGGGAGAGGCAGAGGAGGGGATGGGAGAGGCAGAAGAGGCGATGGGAGAGGCAGAGGAAGGGATGGCAGAGGCAGAGGAAGGGATGGGAGAGGCATAGGAGAGAATGGGAGAGGCAGAGGAGGGGAAGGGAGAGGCAGCGGAGGAGATCGAAGAGGAAGAGGAGGGGATGGGAGAGGCAGAGGAGGGGATGGGAGAGACAGCGGAGGGGATGGGAGAGGAGGGGATGGGAGAGGCAGAGGAGGGGATGGGAGAGGCAGAGGTTGGGATGGGAGAGGCAGAGGAGGTGATGGGAGAGGCAGAGGAGGGGATGGGAGAGGCAGAGGAGGGGATGGGAGAGGCAGAGGAGGGGATGGGAGAGGGAGAGGAAGGGATGTTAGAGGCAGATGAGGGGATGGGAGAGGCAGAGGAGGGGATGGGAGAGGCAGAGGAAGGGATGGGAGAGGCAGAGGAAGGGATGGGAGAGGCAGAGGAGGGGATGGGAGACGAAGAGGAGGGGATGGGAGAGGCAGAGGAGGGGATGGGAGAGGCAGAGGAGGGGATGGGAGAGGCAGAGGAGGGGATGGGAGAGGCAGAGGAGGAGATGGGAGAGGCAGAGGAGGGGATGGGAGAGGAAGAGGAGGGGATGGGAGAGGCAGAGGAAGGGATGGGAGAGGCAGAGGAGAGAATGGGAGAGGCAGAGGAGGGGAAGGGAGAGGCAGAGGAGTAGATCGGAGAGGAAGAGGAGGGGATGGGAGAGGCAGAGGAAGGGATGGGAGAGGAGGGGATGGGAGAGGCAGTGGTTGGGATGAGAGACGCAGAGGAGGTGATGGGAGAGGCAGAAGAAGGGATGGGAGAGGCAGCGGAGTGGATAGGAGAGGCAGAGGAAGCGATGGGGAGAGGCAGAGGAGGGGATGGGAGAGGCAGAGGAGAGGATGGGAGAGGCAGAGGAGAGGATGGGAGAGGCAGAGGAGGGGATGGGAGAGGCAGAGGAAGGGATGGGAGAGGCAGAGCAGAGGATGGGAGAGGCAGAAGAGGGGATGGGAGAGGCAGCGGAGGGGATGGGAGAGGCAGAAGAGAGGATGGGAGAGGCAGAGGAGGGGATGGGAGAGGCAGAGGAGGGGATGGGAGAGGCAGAGGAGGGGATGGGAGAGGCAGAGGAAGGGATGGGAGAGGCAGAGGAGGGGATGGGAGAGGCAGAGGAAGGGATGGGAGAGGCAGAGGAGGGGATGGGAGAGGCAGCAGAGGGGATGGGAGAGGCAGCAGAGGGGATGGGAGAGGCAGCGGAGGGGATGGGAGAGGCAGCGGAGGGGATGGGAGAGGCAGAGGAGGGGATGGGAGAGGCAGAGGAGGCGATGGGAGAGGCAGAGGAGGCGATGGGAGAGGCAGAGGAAGGGATGGGAGAGGCAGAGGAGGGGATGGGAGAGGCAGAGGAGGGGAAGGGAGAGGCAGAGGAGAGAATGGGAGAGGCAGAGGAGGAGATCAGAGAGGAAGAGGAGGGGATGGGAGAGGCAGAGGAGGGGATGGGAGAGGCAGAGGAGGGGATGGGAGAGGCAGAGGAGGCGATGGGAGAGGCAGAGGAGGCGATGGGAGAGGCAGAGGAAGGGATGGGAGAGGCAGAGGAGAGAATGGGAGAGGCAGAGGAGGGGAAGGGAGAGGCAGAGGAGGAGATCGAAGAGGAAGAGGAGGGGATGGGAGAGGCAGAGGAGGGGATGGGAGCAGTGGAGGGATGGGAGAGACAGCGGAGGGGATGGGAGAGGCAGGGGAGGGGAGGGGAGAGGCAGCGGGGTGGGGAAGGGAGGGGGGAAAAGGGGGGGATGGGAGAGGGAGGAGGGGATGGGGAGAGGCAGAGGAGGGGAGGGGAGGGGCAGAGGGGGGAAAGGGGGAAGGGGGAGAGGAGGGGATGGGGAGGAAAGGGGAGGGGAGGGGAGAGGCAGAGGGGGGAAACGGAGGGGCAGGGGAAAGGTGTGGGAGAGGCAGAGGAGTGGGGGGAGGGGGGAAAAAGGAGGGGATGGGAGGGGGCAAAGGAGGGGAGGGGAGAGGCAGAGGAGGGGATGGGAGGGGCAGGGAGGGGGATGGGAGAGGAAGAGCGGGGGAGGGGAAAGGGGAAGGGGGGGGGGAAAGGGAGAGGGAGGGGAAGGGGTGGGAGGGGCAGGGGTTTGGGATGGGGAGTCAGGGGAAGTGATGGGAGAGGCAGAGGGGGTTTGGGGAAGTGCAGGGGGAGGGGTAGGAGGAAGAGGGGGGGATTAAAAGAGGCAGAGGAGAGGAGGGAGAGGTAAGGAAGGGATGGGAAGGCAAGAGGAGGGGATGGGAGAGGCAGGGGGTTGGGAAATGGGAGAGGAGAGGGGGGGATGGGGAGGGGGGGAAAGGGGTTGGGAAAGAGGCGGGAGGTGCGGATGGGAAAAGGCAGAGGAGGGGAGGGAAGGGCAGGGGAGGGGATGGGAGAAGCAATAAATTTTTTGGGAAAAAGCTCCGTCCTCTAGCGACGGCTCGGGCTGTATGTACTGGAAGTAGTGCCAGTAACAGAAGATTATAATATATAATATTACAGTTGTATAAGAATACTATGTGACCAGGACATCCATCCCTGAGACGCAACCGAAATTGCCCGGTTTCAAATGATTTAAAAATGTCTTCCGGGTTTCAATGCCCCCCACCTGAACCTTATTGAGTGTAGGAAACAGTATACAGTGCCACGCCAAAAATTTTTCACCAAAAAATCACAGTTTTAGCTCCTTGTCCCGAAACAGGGGTTTTCGGGTTGTTTTTGCTCGGTATTTTGGGGGTATCGGGGGGGGAGTTTTGGGCCCTTTTTATTTCAAAGGTTCTTGAAACGCCCCCAAAATATAAAGAAGGAGTATTAATGCGGGACCCCCTGCCCCCCCATAAATTTGGAATCCCTTTTCTCGGGAAAAAAACCAATGTCCCACCCTTTGCTGAAACGATCCCCCCGAGTGTGGGATTTAGACTCTACAATATGATACAATACCACGGAAACAAACACCATTGATAGACGTCCCATTGCGACAACCATGGGCCCAATTTTTTGAGCTGCTCCCAAAGGGCATTTTACCAGGGCCGGGGGCTTGGGGATTGGGTTGAAACATCAGTAAAACCTTTTGTCCCAATATGTGACCCTTCTGAAAGGGTGCATGTCCCAAACCCTTGGGGGGCTTGTAGGAAAAGGTTTGTGGCTTTATTTATACCAATATGCTTTGTGAATCCCGCAAAGTGCATGTACCATGTCAGGGGGCTTGGAAGACTTGGTGTGGCATCAGTACAACCACTGTGCAATATATGAGCTGCTGCAAAGTGCATGTACCATGTCAGGGGGCTTGGAGGACTTGGTGTGGCATCAGTATAATTCTATGCAATATATGAGCTGCTGTAAAGTGTATGTACCATGCTGGGAGGCTTGTTGGACTTCGTGTGGTATCAGTACATCCCTGTGCAATATATGAGCTGCTGCAAAGTGCATGTACCATGCCGAGGGGCTTGGAGGACTTGGTGCAGCATCAGTATAACCCTATTCAATATATGAGCTGCTGCAAAGTGTATGTTCCATGCTCGGGGGCTTGGAGGACTTGGTGTAGCATCAGTACAACCCATATGTAATATATGAGCTGTTGCAAAGTGCATGTACCATGCTGGGGGGCTTGGAGGACTTGGTGTGGCATCAGTACAACCTCTGTGCAATATGTGAGCTGCTGCAAAGTGCGCATCCTGTGCTGGAAGACCTTCAAGAACATTGCCCTGGAACTGAGTTCTTGCATATTAGCCATGCTGGGGGGCTTGGAGGACTTGGGGGGACTTAGCGTGGCATCAAGTACAACCCTGGGCTATGTGAGCTGCTGCAAAGTGCTTGTCCTATGCTTGAAGACCCTCAAGAACATTGCTCTAGAACCACGTTGTTGCATATGAGCCATGCTGAAGAACTTGGAGGACTTGGTATGGCATCAATGCAACCCTTGGCTAAGATATTAGCTGCCGCAAAGTGCATGTACTATGCAGGACTTGGTGTGGCATCAGTACAACTCCTGGGCAATATGTGAGCTGCTGCAATGTGTATGTCAAGGAAATTGCCTTATAACTGTGTTCTTGCATATGAGCCATGCTGGAGGATTTGGAGGACTTGGCATAGTATCAATACATCCCCATGGCCAATATGCAAGCTGATGCAAAGTACATGTACAAGCTGGCAGACCTTCAAGAACATTGCCCTAGAACTTTTTGTGTTTGTGCATGTTACGCATGCCAGGGGGCTTGTAGGACTTGGAGGACTTAGCTTGGCATCAGTATAACCCCAGGTTAACATGTGAGCTACTGGAAAGTGCATGTACCATGTCAGGTGACTTGGAGCACTCAATGTGGCTTCAGTACAACTCCTGTGCAATACGTGAGCTGCTACAAAGTGCATGTCCCATGCTAGATGACCTTCAAGAACATTGGCCTAGAACCATGTTCCTGCATATGTATTATGTGTTCTAAGATGACTGAGGAGTCCAATCCTTAAACCACAGATCTTCGGACAGTGGGGGAAAGAGGTTCCATTTAGGAGTTGCTTCACCAGTCTGGATTCTTCTTCCTTTCATTCTCATCTTTTGTTTACCTCACTGGAGAGGGGGTCGACCTAAAAAATCACAGTGGCTTGGTGGCTCATGCAGCCCCATAGGTGGTGATCTGTGACTAGGGCTTCCCAGTTGGTGATGTCTTTGTGGTCTTTTAAGGTAAGTTTTGATGGGCTTTGATGAGCATGGCTTTGATAATGGTCATCTTTGCCTCAGTAAGGACACGGTAAGGAATTGGCGCACTTATCCTCACAGTAAATACGCAGAATCTTCCGCAGGCAGCATTGTTGGAATCTCTCTAGAGTCTTCAGTTGGTGATGGAAGGTAACCCAGGTCTTGCTGGAAAGTAGTGGCCCAACTGGCTCAATAGACTATTAGTTTTGTTTCCTTCTAAAGGTCATGGTTCTCGATGACCCGAATTTTATATTCCTGCACATCTGTTCATCTTCCTCCTTAATGGCTGCCTAATGGGATAGTTGGCTACCAATGTAAAGGAAGTGCTCCACAACTTCCAGAGTTCTTCCAGTGATGATGATTGCTGGGGGCTCAGTTTCCTTACCAGGAATATCTTGCCAGCAAATTTTGATTTTCCCAATGTTTAGGGACAGTCTTTTACACCCTCAGTAAAGAGGATCAGAGTGGTTTAAAGTTCCTCAATGGAGTTGGCAAATATGACTC
The DNA here is from genome assembly GCA_025379985.1 of Phyllomedusa bahiana. Classification (NCBI taxonomy): domain Eukaryota; kingdom Metazoa; phylum Chordata; class Amphibia; order Anura; family Hylidae; genus Phyllomedusa; species Phyllomedusa bahiana. The sequence continues at coordinate 79,502 of JAODAL010014365.1, read as the reverse complement.
AGTCTTCTGCATAATATACAATCACCGGCCACTTTATTAGGTACACCTGTCCAACTGTTCGTTAACACTTAATTTCTAATCAGCCAATCACATGGCGGCAACTCAGTGCATTTAGGCATGTAGACATGGTCAAGACAATCTCCTGCAGTTCAAACCGAGCATCAGTATGGGGAAGAAAGGTGATTTGAGTGCCTTTGAACGTGGCATGGTTGTTGGTTCCAGAAGGGCTGGTCTGAGTATTTCAGAAACTGCTGATCTCCTGGATTTTCACGCACAACCATCTCTAGGGTTTACAGAGAATGGTCCGAAAAAGAAAAAACATCCAGTGAGCGGCAGTCCTGTGGGCGGAAATGCCTTGTTGATGCCAGAGGTCAAAGGAGAATGGGCAGACTGGTTCGAGCTGATAGAAAGGCAACAGTGACTCAAATAGCCACCCGTTACAACCAAGGTAGGCAGAAGAGCATCTCTGAATGCACAGTACGGCGAACTTTGAGGCAGATGGGCTACAGCAGCAGAAGACCACACCGGGGTGCCACTCCTTTCAGCTAGAACAGGAAACTGAGGCTCCAATTTGCCCAAGCTCATCGAAATTGGACAGTAGAAGATTGGAAAAACGTTGCCTGGTCTGATGAGTCTCGATTTCTGCTGCGACATTCGGATGGTAGGGTCAGAATTTGGCGCGTCAACAACATGAAAAGCATGGATCCATCCTACCTTGTATTAACGGTTCAGGCTGGTGGTGGTGGTATCATGGTGTGGGGAATATTTTCTTGGCACTCTTTGGGCCCCTTGGTACCAATTGAGCATCGTTGCAACACCTTGTGGAATCTATGCCACGAAGAATTGAGGCAGTTCTGAAGGCAAAAGGGGGTCCAACCCGTTACTAGCATGGTGTACCTAATAAAGTGGCCGGTGAGTGTATATAGTTGACTGTCGTCTTGGACACCTTTGTCTTAGTCTTGAGTTGATGTAGGTGGAACATCCTCCCTTCAAGGTACTTGATCTCAATGCCACGGGGAGAGCAGTCCAAGATCAGTAACAGAATAACATAGAGGAAGGTGGTGAAAAGGGTCTTGTGATGATACATTCCTGCTTGACCGCTTCAGGATTCATCAGCTCTAGCAAGCCTCATCACCTCTGCAAGGACATAGTCCAAGGGAGGAATTTATGCAGCCTGCGGTTCACTAGTTCCTGGAATGATGCAACTATTGCATTTTTAGATATTAACTACTTCCCGACCGCCATAGACTATAATTGTCCGGTTGGTGACAATGTATCTCTGCACGGACATTCTGGAACCCAGCTGCGCAGGTGGAGAGCCGGCTGTCAGCCATAGCTGTGCACTGAGAAGACAGGGACGGATTATTACCATCCCTGGCTTCTCCATCACTGTGCATAAAGAGCTCAATGAACGCTGTATACACGGACAGGCAGGAAGCATATCGGCTTCCTGCCTCCCGGCCAGGTTTTGTTAATTGCCAGATGAGCCCTCCAGTCAGTGCAGGGTATGGATTTGCCCTAGATTTCCCCTGTAACTAGAATTTGTATACCAGCCCCAGTTACAGGGGAAATCACCCAAGAAAAATTATATAAATATGCCCTTTAGGGGTCTTTTTCTGATCTTATGGGCAGGGGAGTAGCTATAGGGGGTGCAGAGGTAGCAGTCACTACAGGGCCCTGTAGCTTGAGGGTATAATCACGCGGAGTAATTGTGGCGCGCATTTCCCAGCGTATTGGCGCTTTATACGCGGCGAGATGGCAATTACGGTAATCCATAGCTCCCATAGAGAACTATGGATTACGCCTCGTCCCCCCGCGCGTACAATATGATCGTATTGTACAAGTGAGGAGATAAGGAACATTTCATTTATTTGCGGCGAATACGCGCCACGAGTACTGCATGTCTATGGGGCCAGCTCCCAAAACATATGGTGTATTGTGGCGTGTACTGTACGCACCGCAATACACAGTGTGAACTTACCCTGAGGGGGCCCAAAAGCTCTCCTGCCACGTAGGAAGACACCACTATTATAAATAACACATGGTAGCTGGGGGCCCAATTTTACTTTCTGCATTGGGGCCCAGGAGCTTTAAGTTATGCATCTGCTTATGGGGGGCACAATATAAATTAAAGTAGCAAAAAAAAAAACACATAAAAATTATTAGTAAAATAAATACAAACAGCTCAAACCACAACTTATAGCCCCTTCCGGAGAATCCTAAATCTTTATAATCTCCTATATATAAATGTCCGTGACAGTAAAGTGACTCATTTTCAAAACTTATTTTTGTGCCACTTTTGCTGTTAAAAAAACAAAAACAAATAAAAAAAATGTGAAAATCAAAAGTTTTTTTTTACTATTTTGCCTCATACTAAAAAAAACAGACAAAACCCCCCCAATTATGCTGTGTGAACATAGCCTTATAGCGGTCAAACCGGCGTGTACTATGGAAAGGAAACATGTGCTTGGTTTGTAGTGGGGACAGAACGGTCAGGAACTGGTAAAGGTTGAAGGACATAGAGATAAAAGCAAAGTTATAGCATCACTGTTGCGCTATGTTCACACGGCTTAATTGCGGGACGTATTTTGCCCGCAATTACGCCGTGTGTACGGGAGTGGGGCGGGAGCGGGGCGGGACCGGCAGCTCGCCGGCTCCATAGACATTCATTATTCATGGCGCGTATACGCTGTGAATAATTGACATGTCACTTTCGCCCCGCTCGCCCTATTGAGCGAGCAGGGAGAGGAGACGTAATCCATAGGTCTCTATGGCCGTGTTCACACGGCTTATTTCGGCGCGAATCCGCCGCGGGGGGAGAAAGTGACCTGCACATCCAGGTTGGCTATAGCCTGAGAGGTGTAAGCTTTATCAGCAGGACCTGATAAGTGAAGGAACCCCTTCCCAAGTGCAGAAAAATATTAACCCAGTCTAATCTAATCTAAGTCTATTCTCATCTATCCTGGTCCAGAGAACAATAGTGCAATAATTATGTCATTACCTACTATTTGTAATGAGATAAACAGCAGCTGCAGTAAAGTGAGATTAGTCTGCCCTGCATTTCAGGAATTTTATCTAGCAGCTGCCCCAGGCAGAAAGTGATGGGTGCGCCATCTTGGCACACCCTTCTGTATTATTTACCTAATGCAGAATGGTGTACAAGGGATCGTGCCTTCTAGTTGTCAAGTACCGTAGTGGGACAACATGTATAAGTAAAAAAAAAAATCCCGCTATTCAGCCGCTGGATATTAGTGGCTAATTGCTGCAAAGACTTGGCGGTTACAGCGCAGGATGGTGCCGGCACCATCCCGCACTGTTTAACCCATACATGCCAACTCTCCCGATTTGGGCGGGGGGTCCCCCTAATGGGGGTCATCTCCCACCCCCCCCCAGAGAGTCAGGGAACCTCCCACCGCCAACAGATCGCGGGGTTCTTTAAATGACCACAGCGCCGGAGTAGCGTCAGGACGCTATCCGGCTCCACCGGGCCATTCCTACAGGAGGGTGAGGCGGGCGCCTCTCACCCGAGGGGGCGCACGGCCACCTGCCCGCCTCACCCACCTCACCCGCAGATGCTCGTACAGGGAGGAGGCAGGAGGGATCGTTCCCATCCTGCTTTCTCCCCTGTATGTATCAGCATTCGGCGAGCGCTGTACATACAGATCAGCGTCGCAGGGGGTGTGACAAACGGCTGTACTCACATCTCCTGCGACGCTGAGTCTACTCGGTTGGCAGCCTCCGCCGGCCCAGGAGATCCCGGGAGCTGGACGCGCTGCAGAGAACCTGGTGAGGTGAGTAGTTTTTATTATTTTTATTAGCAATAGAGGCACTACCTGGCTACAAGGGGGCACCACCTAGCTACAAGTAGGCACTACCTGGCCTTAGGGGGTACTACCTGGACTTAGGGGGCACTACCTGGCTACAAGGGGGCAGTACCTGGCTGTAAGGGGGCACTACCTGCCTATTAGGGGCACTACCTGGCTATAAGGAGCTACTACCTGGCTATAAGGACGCACTACCTGGCTGTAAGGACGCACTACCAGGCTGTAAGGGGGCACTACCTGGCTGTAAGGGAGCATCTACCTGGCTGTAAGGGGCACTACCTGGCTACAAGGGGCACTCCCTGGCTACGAGGGGACACTACCTGGCTACAAGGGGACACTACCTGGCTAGTGGGGGCAACAACCTGGCTTTCTTCTAGAGCCGTTATGCAGTTGGGTGGAGTGGGTGTGGCTTTTCGAAAGGGCGTGGCACACCAACAAGATGGACGTGCTCATGCAGAATTTTGCTGCTGCGCGCGGCGTGCGCACCCATTCGAATCTCCCACTTGCCCCCTTTCAAAAGTTGGCAAGTATGGTTTAACCACTTAGATGCAGCGGTAAAGATGGAGTCTAAATGAATGAGAAACAGTGCCGCCCAACGCTCCTCACTGCGATCGGGGCACCTACGGCAAAATTGCGGGGTTCCGATCAATGAATATGGCAGCTGGAATCCTTGTGAAGGCTTCCATCACTGCCATGTTTTCGGATTTACTACTTCCTGCCCCAGGCAGGAAGTGGGGAAACCGCCATCTTTGAACACCCTAATGCATTGTATAGACAATGCATTAGGGTGTACAAAGATCGTGCCCCCTAGTGGTGAAGTACCATAGGGGAACTCAAAGTTAAAAAAATAAAATAAAAATGATTTAAAGTGTAAATCAATAAAAAAATTAAAAGTTCAAATCCCCCATTTCGCTATTTTAGAAATTAAAAAATAATAAAAAAGTTACACATATTTGATATCGCTGTGTCCGAAAAAGTCCAATCTATTAAAATATAACATTTATCCTGTACACTGAACACCGTAAAAAAAATTCCAAACGCCCAAATTGCGTTCTATTGGTCATTTCACGTCCCCTAAAAAATGGAATAAATTGAATAAAAAAAGTCACATGTATTCCATACTGGAATAAAACGTCCACTTCAGCCCGCAAAGAATGTCCCCTCAAGTCCATAGGTGTTAGTACAAAAAAGTTATTGGTCGCAGAAAATGGCGTCACCGCACAAATTTCAAAAATAGAAAATGTTTGGAATTTTTTATGGTATTTTTTATGGTACCAAAACATTACGGAAACCCTACATGTTTGGTATTGACGGATGCGTATCAACCTGTAGAATACAGAGAACACATCATTTATACTGAAGATTGAAAACCGTAAAAGCGAAACACTCACAAACATCTTGGTTTTATTCACATTTTGCCTCAATTTTTTTTACAGTTTCCCAGTATATTCTATAGTAACATGAATAACATCATTAGAAATTACATCTTGTCCCGCAAAATAAAAGCCCTCATCTGTCTATGTAGGTGGAAAAATAAAATACAATAAATAAATAAATAATAAAAACATTATGGCTTTTGGAAGGAGAAAAACGAAGAATCATTTTTTTTTCTTTGGAATGGCTTAAAATATAACATTGTTTATCCCAGAGAGTGAACACTTAAGAGGAAACAGGGCTGTGGAGTCCGTAAGCCAAAGCTCCGACTCCAACTCCGACTCCTCAATACTCCCAACTCCGACTCCCGACTCCGACTCCCGACTCCCACTCCCGACTCCCACTCCCGACTCCCTACTCCGACTCCTGAATCCCGATCCTGACTCCCACTCCCTCATACATGGCGCATGTTTAAGTGATAACTTTACTGTAGTAAAATGGTAACATCCGGCTGTTTATAATGGCGTAATCCATAGCTCTCGTAGAGAACTATGGATTACCGTAGTTATGGGGCACATTTCCCTGCGTATTAAGCGCAGTACGTGGCGAAATGCGCTCCAAAATAAGCCGTGTGAACATAGCCTTAGTGTTGAATTGGTTTGAGGTCTGGGGACTGTGGAGGCCAATACAGCAACTCTACTTCATTGTCATTGAACCCTTCCTTCTCCAACCTTGACGTCAGCTTCAGGTCGTTGCCCTGCTGGACACTATGTCGTCCTCTTCATCCCCATAGCACTGGAGTGTATGGAGTAACTCATCTTGTAGGACACTCACATAGAGCTCAGCATTGAGGTCACCATCCATCCTGGTCAAGTATCCAACATCTGTGGCTGTGAAACCTCCCCATATCCTCAGGCTTCTTCCACCGAACCTGACAGTTCTTCCAGCTTCTCGAAACATTATCCCCCTTTTCCCTTGATTCTTCCCATTCCCCCCATCAGAGCCGGGTCTATTGACTTTCATCTCTCGCTCCGTTCGCCCCTCCTCCCTTGGTTCTTCCCATTCCCCCCATCAGAGCCCGGTCTATTGACTTTCATCTCTCGCTCCAAATCACCAGTTTCCAATCTTCCATTTTTCGTACTTTTTGGCAAACTTGAGTCAACACTTCTTATCACGAGTCAAGGCTTTTTTCGGGCAATCGTTCCAGACCTGTGTAATACGTGTTGCCCGGTGCTATTAGGGAATTTGAGAACAGGTTGTCTTTTGTCCCACCACCAGGAGCAAAACAGTAACAATGCAGTTACATGAGAAAAATCTGTAGAACGCAGTAGATGCTAAATAGTTGCAGGTCACAGTTATGTATGAGAGCCAAGATGATTGTCTATAAAATGATGGTAGTCTCATGTTGAAAGCTGTAGTGGATGGTGAGATATGGAACATGAAAGTCACAAGTCCAAAACATTGTTACTCTTTTGCTTTTCGATGTAAAATATATTTATAGGATATGACTTTCAAACACAAAAAACATTAATAAATTGTAAATATGAAGTGAAAAATTTTGGTGAAATCTGTTTGCCATGGGAGCGGAATCTTTTCCCCTGGGGCAGCGCTTTGCCTGCTCCATGTCATCAATTACACTCCTCATGTGATGAGGCTGAAGATATGGGAGCAGGAGCACTGGCCGGACCCAATTCCACTTGCTATTGGCATTGAATTGAACTAACTGGTCCAATTTATTATATATTTTAGGAGTCGGAGACGATCCATTTTTTACCGACTCCAACTCCGACTCCTGCAAAATGGGCATCGACCGACTCCACGACTCCGACTCTGACTCCACAGCCCTGAGAGGAAAAGTAAATTCTCAACACCAAAATTTCTTTTTCTGTAGTAAAAAGTGAACAAAAAGTCGCATGTATCCCAAAATGGTTCCGATAAAAACTACACATTAGTAAAAAACGATTGGATTGTAAAACGGCAAAAAAAAATTTGGTCACAAAAAAACGTCGCTGCTGTGCAAATTTAAAGAATTGAAAAAGTTTAAAAGCTTCTTAGAAAGGTACTAAAGTGTATCAAACACGCTAAAAATTTGACATCTCTCAAATCGTACCGACCAGCAAAACACAGATAGCATGTCATTTATGACAGAACAGTGAAATCTTTAAATGCAGAACCCTTGCAGAAGTTCCAGCCCACACAGAATTTTATGAGGGTTTTCCAGTACATTATATAGTACGGTCAATGACAACATTAAAACGTGCATCTTATCCATCAAAAAACAAGCTTATATGTGACTGTAGGAGGAAAAACAAAAAAAGTGATGGCTCCTTGAAGGGGGGGGGGGGGCGAAACAATCCCGAATTATGGGGTTAAATTTCTCCTTATTTTCCACCAAGATCCGATATTAAGTAAAACTGCAGATTGTGGGATCAATTGTGAAGCATAATTTTAAGGGACATGTTATCACAGAGCTTATTCATGAGCCCATCAAGCAGTAAAACTTGGCTTTCTTCAAATACGGAACATAGAGATGTAATATAAGCCATTAAGCTATCAAAACAAAATGTTTTGAAAGTGCAGCTGGAATAAGTATACAATAAAAAGCTATGTTTCACGCCGCTTGGTTTATGTAATCGAATGCACAAACTGTAATCCTTATTGTGATGGCTGCACAACACATCAATTAAAAGTGAGAAGTTCAGAAATTATAGCAAGTAATGGTAACAAACAACATAAAGTATCTGTCGCAAGAAGTGCGGTCGAAACAGTTTCACATTCGAACAGGGCGCTATCAGAGCAACACTACTGATCAACATCAAGGTCCTATCGAGCCAAAACTATGATAACAACAAAGCCCATCAGAGCAACACTACTGATCAACAACAGGGGTCCTATCAGGCAACACTACTGATCAAAAACAGGGCCTATAGAGAACATACTGATTAAAAACAGGGGGGCCCATCAGGCAACACTACTGATCAACAACAAGGGCCCTATCAGAGCAACCTCGATAACAAAAGGGGGGATCGAGCAACACTACTGATCAAAAACAAGGGTTTTTTCAAACAACACTATGATCAAAAACATGGTCCTATCAAGCAACATATGATCAAAAAAACAAGTCTATCAGGCAACATACTGATAAAAAACAAGGCCCCATCGAGAACACTACGATCCACAAATGGTCCATAAAAGCAACACTACTTCAAAACAAGGTTTTATCAAAGCAACACTACGATCAAAAAATGGCCTATCAGAGCAACACTACTGATTTAAAACAACCCAACAACCCAACAACCCCCCCCAACCAACCCACCCCCCCCACCCAAAAACCCCCCCTACCCAAAGGTCCTATCAGAGCAACACTACTATCAACAAAGGGCCTATAGACAACATACTGATCAAAAAAAAAGGTCCATGAGAAAAAATACTATCAAACAAAAGGGGCCATTTAGAGCAACACTACTGATCAAAACAGGTCTATCAGACAAAAACCCACTGTCAACAAAAAAGGTCCCTTTAGGCAACACTACTATCAACAACAGGGTTATCAGAGAAACATTTGAACACAATAAGGTCCTTCGGGAGAAAAACCTATGATCAATAACAAGGCCCTATGAGCAAATAGATAAACAACAAGCCCTATCAGGCAACATACTGATCAACAACAAGGTCCTTCGAGCAACCTACTGATCAAAAAAAGGGGGTCTTTCAGGCAACACTATGATCAAAAAACAAGGCCCTATCAGAGCAACATACTGATCAAAAAAAAAAGGCCCTATCAGGAAAAACATGCTGACAACAACGGGGTCCTATCGGGAAAACACTATGACCAAAAAAAAAGGGCCCTTATAAGAGCAACATATGTCAACAACAAGGCCTATAGAGCAACACTCTTACCAAAAACAGGGTCCTTAGAGAAACCCCATATGCCCAAAACAAAAAGGGGCCCTATCAGAGCAACAATGCTGATAAAACAACTCGGCCTTATCAGAGCAACACTCTGATAAAACAACAAGGCCTATCAGAGCAACACTACTATCAACAAAAGGGGTCCAAAAACCCAGGGGCCCAAACAAGCTACTGGTCAAAACAGGGTCCTATAGGCAACACTATGGTCAAAAAACAGGGCCCTATCAGAGCAACTCTATGATCAAAAACAGGGTCCTATCAGGGAAATAGATACAACGGGTTATCAGAGCAACATACGTTCCCACAACGGGGTCTATCAGAGAAAAACCACTATGCCAAAACGGGTCCTTCAGAGAACCCCTACTGACCAAAAAACAGGGCCTTATTAGAAAACACTAATGATAAAAACAACAAGGCCTATGAGCAACACTACTGATAAAACAACAGGGCCTATCAGACAACACTGTGACCAAAAAACAGGGCCCTTTTCAAAGCATAACACTGACCAACAAGAAAGGGGCCCTATCAAGCAAACTATTTTTAAAACAAACAAGGGCCCTATCAGAGCAAAATATGATTAACAACAGGGCCCTATCACGGCAACATTATGATCAAAAACAGGGTCTTCGAGCAACACTATGATCAAACAACATGGGCCTATTCAGAGCCACAAGGGATCAACAAAAAAGGGCCTATCAGAGCAAAAATAACTGATCAACAAACAAGGCCCTATCAGGAGCAACACTACTGATCAACAACAAGGCCCTATTCAGAGCAAAACTACTGATCAACAAACAGGGCCCTTATCAGAGCAAAACTACTGATCAAAAACAAGGTTCCTTTATCAGAGCAACATTGATCAACAACAAGGTATCCAGAGAAAAACTACGATCAACAACAAGGTCCTATCAGAGCAACACTACTGATCAACAACAGGGTCTTATCAGAGCAACACTACTGATCAACAACAAGGTCCTATCAGAGCAACACTACTGATCAACAACAAGGTCCTATCAGAGCAACACTACTGATCAACAAAAAGGTCCTATCAGAGCACCACTCCTAATCAACAACAGGGCCCTATCAGAGCAACACTACTGACCAACAAACCAGGTCCTATCAGAAGCAAACACTATGATCACAACAAGGGTCCTATCAGAGCAACACTACTTTTCAACAACAAGGTCCTATCAGAGCAACACTACTGATCAACAACAAGGTCCTATCAGAGCAACACTACTGATCAACAAACAGGGTCCTTATCAGAGCAACACTACTGATCAACAACAAGATCCTATCAGAGCAACACTACTGATCAACAACAGGGTCCTATCAGAGCAACACTACTGACCAACAACAGGGCCCTATCAAAGCATAACTACTGACCAACAAGAAGGCCCTATCAGAGCAACACTACTTTTCAACAACAAGGCCCTATCAGAGCAAAACTACTGATTAACAACAGGGTCCTATCACGGCAACATTACTGATCAAAAACAGGGTCCTCTCAGAGCAACACTACTGATCAACAACAAGGTCCTATCAGAGCAACACTACTGATCATCAACAAGGTCCTATCAGAGCAACACTACTGATCAACAACAAGGCCCTATCAGAGCAACACTACTGATCAACAACAGGGTCCTATCAGAGCAACACTACTGATCAACAACAAGGCCCTATCAGAGCAACACTACTGATCAACAACAAGGTCCTATCAGAGCAACACTACTGATCAACAACAGGGTCCTATCAGAGCAACACTACTGATCAACAACAAGGCCCTATCAGAGCAACACTACTGATCAACAACAAGGTCCTATCAGAGCAACACTACTGATCAACAACAGGGTCCTATCAGAGCAACACTACTGATACACAACAAGGTCCTATCAGAGCAACACTACTGATCAATAACAAGGTCCTATCAGAGCAACACTACTGATCAACAACAAGATCCTATCAGAGCAACACTACTGATCAACAACAGGGTCCTATCAGAGCAACACTACTGATCAACAACATGGTCCTATCAGAGCAACACTACTGATCAATAACAAGTTCCTATCAGAGCAACACTACTGATCAACAACAAGGTCCTATCAGAGCAACACTACTGATCAACAACAAGGTCCTATCAGAGCAACACTACTGATCAACAACAGGGTCTTATCAGAGCAACACTACTGATCAACAACAAGTCCCTTTCAGAGCAACACTACTGATCAACAACAAGGTCCTATCAGAGAAACACTACTGATCAACAACAGGGCCTTATAAGAGCAACACTACTGATCAACAACAAGGTCTTTTTAGAGCAACACTACTGATCAACAACAAGGCCCTATCAGAGCAACACTACTGACCAACAACAAGGCCCTATCAGAGCAACACTACTGATCAACAACAAGGTCCTATCAGAGCAACACTACTGATCAACAACAAGGTCCTATCAGAGCAACACTACTGATCAACAACAAGGTCCTATCAGAGCAACACTACTGATCAACAAAAAGGTCCTATCAGAGCAACACTACTGATCAACAACAAGGTCCTATCAGAGCAACACTACTGACCAACAACAAGGTCCTATCAGAGCAACACTACTGATCCACAACAAGGCTTTATCAGAGCAACACTACTGACCAACAACAGGGTCCTATCAGAGCAACACTACTGATCAACAACAGGGTCCTATCAGAGCAACACTACTGATCAACAACAAGGCCCTATCAGAGCAACACTACTGATCAACAACAAGGCCCTATCAGAGCAACACTACTGATCAACAACAAGGCCCTATCAGAGCAACACTACTGATCAACAACAAGGTCCTATCAGAGCAACACTACTGATCAACAACAAGGCCCTATCAGAGCAACACTACTGACCAACAACAGGGTCCTATCAGAGCAACACTACTGATCAACAACAGGGTCCTATCAGAGCAACACTACTGATCAACAACAAGGTCCTATCCTATTAATTACTTATCATCTATTTTCCAGAGATGTCCAGAGCAGACCGCCAAAATTAAATTTCTGACTAAGAGAAAGGGTGATCATGACACAACACTGAGACATGAAACCAGAAGTGAGGTCACACCATGTTATGAAGAGGGTTAGAGTAAGGGCTAAACCAATGTCAAATCAGACATGGCCCTATCCGAGCAAAACATATCACCCAATTTTCCAGAGGAGTCCCAAGTAGGCCTCCAAAACGACACTTCAGTAGAAGAAAAGGGTCATCTAGGATCTTCTCATCTCTGTGTCTGCCCATGATCTTGTGTATTGTGAACAAAAGTATGATCTGTTCGAAAAGGGTATTCTCAGGAATTTCCACTCATCTTCACTTATCACTAGTGTTGGGCTCCAGATATGAGTCGATGTCATCTTCTATGTTTGGTCTACTTTAGTGATGTCAACAAGAAATGTCGCAGCACTGGGACCTTTGCCCGGTAAAGAAATTACACTAGGTTAGGGCTAGGAATAGTGTTGGGGATAATGTTAGGTTAAGAGCTTAAAAAAGTTTGGGACGTTCCGAGACCAATTTCTTCACTAGTTTGGCCTAACAAGTTTCAAACTGAATACGGAACTATTTGAGCAACACTCTGATTTTCCAGAGGTGTCACAAGTAGGCCATCATAATTTGTTAAAGGTTGTAAAAATACAATCTGTTTGGGCAGGGTATTGTCCGGAGTTTCTACTCATCTTCACTTATCTCTAGTGTTGGGCTTCAGATTCTAGTTGGTGTCAACTAGACCATGTTGGGTCTACACTTGTGATATCAATGAGAAGTGACACACCACAGGACATATGACTGGAAGTGAGGTCACACTAGTTTAACGTTAAGGATAGTGTTAGGGACAGTATTAGTGTTAAAGGGGTTGTCTCATCTCATAATTTCATAGGATGCATGAATGAAATAATGCTGCTTTGCTCTGTCACTAACTGGTTAAGCTGTCTTTAATTAGCATATGAGCTCCATGTACTCAGACTTCTCTGTTTATTATGTTTATTAGTCTAGATTACCTTCTACCAGGACAGGATAAGCTGCTGAGCTAAAGTAAACAGTAGTAATTATGGTCTTTTGTCTGAAAGATTAGATAACACACAAACTCTCACCCTGCCGGCCGCGACCTGTGTGATAACATCACTCCCTGCTATCAGATAGAACAAACAGCAGGGCAGAAGAAGTACACAGGTCAGTCACTTGGGCAACCAGAGAGAGAGCACAGAAGGTGATAAAATCATTTGTAGCTCCTTAACAAAAAAAAAATGAACAAAGCAATATATTTGGAAAACGTCTTCATTTAGTGTTCCCAACATGTTGAAAGCTAATTTTTGTAGCAAGACAACCCCCTTAAGGCTAAAAAAAAAAGTTCCTGTTCGGGACATCCTGAGCCTGATTTTTTCACTGGTTTGGTCTAACCAGTTTCAAACCTAAAAAAAACCCCGTGTCCGAGCAACACTAATGCAAGTGACACCAGGAAAAATTAAGTGACCTAAAACCAAATGTGGGAGCGAGGAGGGACGGGGTGGGTCAAGGAATAGTAATTTGACCCTTAAAGGGAATGTGTCATCAAAAAATAACTTATTGTTTAACTCACATTTTTATATTAAACACATCTTTTATGAATTGTTGGTTATGTTTTTTTTAAATTTTCCATATCACTTTCAGTATTTTTTTATAATTCTTAAGTCCTGCAGTTTTCACTTTGGCCACTAGGCCTAATAATTGTCTGACACTTGCTGTTCTGTACAGAAAGATTCTCAGTTGTCTGCTCATTATCAGTAAAAGCAGGGTCAAGCTGAAAGGAGACATCAATGTGTATAGATAGAATCCACCAGTCACAAGAGGAGATGTCACCGCTCCCCCTCTCCCCTCCCTTCACAGTGAAAACTCTCCTATAGACGTCTATGAGACAGAAACTGTCTTAAGAATCCTATGTGCATGAAGCTGCTGTAAAGTATCTCTCTGACTGCTATTAAAGCAGTGCAAGCAAGAATGTCTTCCCCACAATCATATATAGATGGCCGAATAGAGAAATCTACAATCAGGAAATAAAAATGACCGAGAGGAAAAGCATATGGATCAGGGGCTTGATTTAATAAGTAAAAAAAAAAAAATTGACGACAGATTCCCTTTAAAGGTCATTAAAAAAACTAAGGACGACATGTCTGAAAATTGGCGTCGCCGCGGCAGATTTTAGGCACATTTAATCAGTGTAAAGTGCGCCTGAAAGCAGGATACTTTCAAAAATCTGGTGTCTGGTATAGCTTGCATAGTAAACGTAATGCGGCCACAAAGGCGTATTGCGCAATCGCAGCGCATAGCGTATCAGTGTTAGTTTATGTAATGCACCTATTGAGGCGCATTGCATAACGGAGGCACATAACATATCATTACTAGTGTATGTAATGCACCTCAATAGGCGCATTGCGTTATGGAGACCCCCAGCATATCATTGGTACTATATTTAATGCGCCTTTTAGGTGCATTACAATGTGTTGTGCCCAGCGTATAATGCGCCTAGCTTTGGTGTACGACAGTTCATTTACATCGAGAATATGGCGTCAAGAGTATTTAGACCAAAAAAACCTGGGCTTGCGTTTTGGGGCATGTCACCCTAAATTTTAGGGATAATGTTAGGGTTAGGGATATTGTTAGGGCTGGGAGTAGAGGAAAAATTTGGGTTCAGACAACTGAATAGTAGTAGCGTAATAGGCTGTAAGCCAGCACGGTGCACCACACGTATCTGCATTACTGGCACCCTTTTGTATCGCCTTATCTATATGCAATTATAATACTAACAACCACCCCCCTCATATATAGAAGGCGTGCAAATGGTTGTCTTATCGGTATTTTTGCATTTGTGCAATCTCCCCATGTATTATACTGTGGCTTTTCTGCATACTGTGTGAACAGGTATCAATTTAATGGGCAGTCTAATTGTTCCCCTAGTGGTGGGGTATGAGAGCTACTGCTCAGCAATCAGCTGCACCTGTTTATCTTTCCAAAGTAGCCTCTTTACTGGGTTCAGTTTCTGTCTAGCCTTTGAGCTGTGAGTATGGCCTTGCTTCTGTGTTGACTTCTATAGGAGAGTTTTCTAGTCATGCTCTGTGACCTGGGAAGAAGTCAGTGTGCAGGGAGGAGGAGAGGAGGAGATGTAACATCTTCTCTTGTGACTGGTGGATCCTGTGTTATCTATTCACACTGGTGTCTCCTTTCAGTTTGACCCTCTTTGTGCTGATAATGAGCAGACAACTGAGAATCTTTCTTTACAGAACAGGAAGTGTCAGACCATTATTAGGCCTAGTGGCCAAAAAGGAAACTGGAGGACTTAAGAATTATTAAAAAATATTGAAAGTGATATGGAAAATTAAAAAAAAATATAACCAAAAATTCTTAAAAAATGTGTTGCACATAAAAATGTGAGTTAAACAATAAGTCATTTTTGATGACACATTCCCTTTAAGGCTTCCGACTTCCATGGTCACTGTTTGGTACCCCTTGATTTCTTTGCAGGGTATGGGAAAAACAGCGCAAGTCTAAAGGGTTAAAGAACCAGGATCGGAGCAGTCTCTGGTCCAGGGGCGTCGCTAGGCAGTAATGTTCGGGGCACAAGCCCCGAATAAACCTGCCCATGCCCCGAGCCTCAGATCGTCGGCAGCTGCTGTGTGCCTGCAGAGCCTACGATCTGTTTAGCTCAGGGTTGTACGAGCGCAGGGAGACTGCCCGGGGTGTCGGGCGCTTAGGAGGGGGAGGGGGCCGGCTGCTCACTCACTGAGGCTCCTGACTCTGTGCCCTGCAGCCACGTTCATCACATGAGTCAGGAAGTTCAGCCTCATACAGCGAGTGAGAGGCTCCGCCCCCTGTCGTGCTTGGCCCCACCCCCTGTCGTGCTCGGCTCCGCCCCCTGTCGTGCTCCCGGGTCCCACACCATCTCCTGCCTGCCGGTATAGTGATTTCGTTATGGAGTCAACAGAAGCTTCCCCAGGTGCCCGGATCATGAAGGTCTCAAGTGAGTTAGTAGCCTCACTGTAGAGACCAGTGCTAGATAGCATAATAGGAAAGAAACAACATGAATGTGAACTGAATGGATATATTTCTGTGCATGTATATATGTGTGTGTATGTGTAGATGTGTATGTGTAGACATGTGTATGTGTAGACGTGTGTATATGTGTAGACGTGTGTGTATGTGTATACATGTATGTGCGTATACATATGTGTGTACATGTAACTTTGTATGTACTGTATACACAAACATATCCACAATATCGCCTCATTCACGTCACTAGTAGATAATCCTGCCTGTTGTGTCTCAAAACACATGTAAACTACAACTGGATGATGAATTATATTTGAATATAATTGTTTTATACCTGTCATTCGTCAGGTTTTGTATGTTTTTAGCTGCCGCAGCCAGGCTGAGGGCACGTTCACACGGCGTAATTGCAGGGTGCATTTTGCGGCTTATTTGCACTTCATTACACCCAACATGCGCCCCACAATTACGGTAATTCATAGCTCTCATTAGAGAACTATGAATTACGTCTGTCTCCTCGGGCGTACAATGCGAGGTCACTTTGCGGCGCTTATACGCCGCTGATGATTGTAGTGAATGGAGCCGGCCCCCCCTGAACAGTGCGTACTTCCAAAATGCACAGCGTATTGAGGCGTGTAGAGTACATGCAGCAGTACGCCATGTGAACATGTCCTAAGGGTATGTTCACACAGCGTATAGTGGCATGTACCTGTGTGCACTGCTATACGCCTGCTGTTGGAAGTACACGCTCTCCAGCAGGTAATTTCAGCAGCGCTCCGGCCACCTCCCATTCACTTTCACTTTTCCCCCCTGTGGCAGGTCACTTATTTTTACGGGCAGGTTCTGTGTGCAGGGAAAACAACCAGTAACCAGAGCCCTCACCGTTATGATTTTACCGTATTTGCGGGGCGCACTTTGGGCACATTACAGCTCAGTTATGCCCCACAAATACGCTCTGTATGTTCACCCCACGTAATGTCAGTCCGTACTTTGGCGCGTAATTGTGCTTCAATACGCTCTACATACGGGTCGACATTATGGTAATTCATTATTACCTGTTCTTGGGAGAATAAATATTAGTGGGAGCTTCAGAGGGACGCGCTGGCTACAGTTTTTTCTCTGTAAAAACACATGCCGCGGTTCACAATGGGACGTGAAAAATGCCGTGTGAACCCCGCCCTACTGAGCAAAACTTAACACAAAGGGCCAGGGCCCCGGATGTTTTGGGACCCTAGCAACGCCCCTGCTCTGGTCCCTGCTGATAGTTGGGTGTCAGCTGTAATTATCAGCCGGCCCTTGCTGTGTATGCTGCAGGCTCAGTGAGTGAGCCCTTTTATACTGTAGCTCCTCACGGACATTATGTTGTCAGTTTATGAAGCTTATGTCAAATATCGGTAAAGGGTTAAACTAGTATTTATTGTTGTAGTAAACGATTTAGCACTGTTTAGTATTATTTGGCTTAATTTTTTATTTTCTTACAGCAAAAATTTTCAGGTGCCTTTTGTAGTCCAAAAAAAGGTATTTGTGGCACCCTACGTACAAGTGTGAGTGCAGTTGACCTGTATTTGCTGCACACGTCGTACCACTGACCTCCAACCCAGGGCAGCGCCTTCTCCCTTCCTTTTGCTATCCCCTTTTTTAATGGCGTGCTTGCTGACCGTAGCACGGTCTTGACCTGAATTCATAGCAACCTCCAGAAAAATGTCTTCTGCTCCTGTGAAATACTTTGCTGAGATGATTTAATGCTTCTAGGAAGTGCAAATGCTGCAGAGGCAAAAAAAAAAAGAGTTGACTTTGTGCCGCTCTCTGTGATCACTGCTCTGTCCCTGATCTCAGCACTATCCCAATTGGCAGCACAAGCCGCTCAGTTACAGATGTACAAGTTCTGATGCGTCCTGTACAATTGTCACGTCGTTCCCGGACACTTGTTCTCCATGCCCAGTACTGACAAATTACATGATGACTCTCTTCTTACTCTGCAGGTTCTATGTGAGTGATGGACGTTGTTACAGTGCAGAGGTGATATGCTTCTCTCTAGCACATGCATGTGCTGGTCAGAGGTGATATGCTTCTCTCTAGCACATGCATGTGCTGGTCAGAGGTGATATGCTTCTCTATAGTATATGCATGTGCTGGTCCTCTTTGAAGGGCCAGTGCACTGCCAATCGGGTCCCCCTCCGATTACAGGTCTCCAGAGGTCTCCTTACTAATGTGTCTAACCTTTGATTGTGCTTTGTTGTATTCACAACCAAGTTCTGAAAATGTTTCCTGGTAATGACCTCGGCTTGACCTTTGACCTCACTGCTTGTCCGTTTCCTGCCCTGACCTTCTGACCTCCAAAGTATTCTGCCCACAATGACCCAATGCCTGCCTGTCTACGCCTTTGCTTGCTCCCTCCATATCAGCCGTTGCCTCAGGTGATAACATTGGGACCAGCAACATTGGAGTCCACTGCAGCGAAGATCAGATCCCTGTACAAAGGTTAAAGGTTGAAAATTAGGGTTTTCCTTAAACCTTGCTCCTGGGCATGGTTCTACTCTCAAACTTGTGTGTGACTCAGAGGATCCCCCATTCTCCACAGGTGAGCCATGACTCAATCGATAGGTGCCTCTTGAAGTTTATCCTAACATGTGACCGCCAATGATCCAGATCCACCATCCCCCACAGGTGGGCTGTAACACACATCCATAGGTGCCTCTTGAAGTCTCATCCTAATATGTGACCTCCATGATCCACCATCCCCCACAGGTGAGCCGTGACACACATCCATAGGTGCTTCTTGAAGTTTATCCTAACATGTGATCCCAACTGATCCACCATCCAATGGAGGTGAACAATGACACATATCCATAGGTGCCTCTTGAAGTCTCATCCTAATATGTGACCTCCATGATCCACCATCCCCCACAGGTGAGCCGTGACACACATCCATAGGTGCATCTTGAAGTTTATCCTAACATGTGATACCAACTGAACAACCATCCAAAGGACGTGAAAAATGACACATATCCATTGGTGCCTCTTGAACTGTTTCCTAACATCTGATCCAATGATCCCCCCTCCCCACACAGGTGAGCCACGAAAACACATCCATAGGTGCCTCTTGAACTATATCCTAACATGTGACCCAATGATCCCCCATTCCTCATAGGTGAGCCATGACTCACTTATATAGGTGCCTCTTGAACTTTATCCTATCATGTAACCCCAACTGATTCACCATCCCTCGGAGGTGAACAATGACACACATCCATAGGTGCTTCTTGAAATTTCATCCTAATCTACTATCCCCATGATACTTGATCCCTCAAGTCTCATACTAATATGTAACCTCCATGACCCACCATCCCCCACAGGTGAGCCATGACACACATCCATAGGTGCCTCTTGAAGTTTATCCTAATATGTAACCTCCATGATCCCCTATCCCTAACAGGCTAACCGTGACACACATCCATAGGTGCCTCTTGAACTAACATGTGACCCAATGATCCACCATTCCTCATAGGTGAGCCGCGACACCCATCCATAGGTGCCTCATATTAGGTCTTATCCTCAGGGGCGTTGCTAGGGTCCTAAAACATCCGGGGCTCGGGCCCTTTGTGTTTTTCCCGCCTCATTGTGAACAGCGGATGTTTTTTTTTCCGAAAAAAAATTTTCTGCCCTGCACTAATTTTCTCCCAATCCCAACGCCCCCCACCCACTCTTCACAGTCACTTACAGTAAAAATCCCCCAATGAAAAATTTACTTTTCAGAACTTCTCCCCTTCATATGACAATACCCTAAACAGTCACCAAAACATCCCCCCAAACCAGGGAGCAAAACACCAGACAAGTGATTGTTCTAAAACACCCCTAAAAAAACCAAGCCCAAAAAACTTTTACTATTTAAAGGCTCAAATAATCCTGCAGCCCCTGACCGAACGCGACCCCCACAGGGGATTTCAGCTGTACAAGCTTTTCTTTAAAAACCCCAATATACCCCACCGGAAAAACCCGGGGGTGAAACCCCAAAGGGGAAAAGTGGTAGAATAGTTTATGTAGCTCGCAGACAATTAAGTGATTACCTGTTTACATTTGAAACTCCCCGGAGATCTTTTTGATGTTTCACTTTCCCTTTTCTTCCCATCCGGTTCACCCTTCATTGTTTTGCTCCCGGCCAATCTCGTCCCTGGGATTTGGACACAAATATCTTAAAATCCTCACATTTCCGCAACTCCTTAATTTTTGGTTACAGCCCCCTCATTAGGTTTTTGGGGCACTGAAGCGGGTTATGGGGCCCGGGCAGGTTTTTGGGCCACAGGCAGGTTATGGGGGCCAAGGCAGTTAAAGGGGGGCATGGGCAGAATATAGGGGACTGAGGCAGTTTAGGAGCCGAGGGGGTTTTAAAGCATGAGGCAGGTATATGGGGGGCACTGAGGCAGTATTGGGGGGCCAAGGGCAGGTTTAGGGGGCCAGGGGGTTTTAAAGGGGGCACAGGCGTATATGGGGCCCAGGCAGGTATATAGGGTCATTGAGGCAGTATTGGGGGCCACGGCAGTAATGGGGGCACTGAGGCATTTATATGGGCAAAAGGCAGGATATGGGGAAAAGGGCCCGTTATAGGGGGGCAAGGCATTTATGGGGCCACGGCGGTAATAGGGTCATTGAGGCAGTATAGGGGGGCCCTGAGGAGTATAGGGGGCCACAGCAGGTTTTTAAAGGGGCACTGGGGCAGATTGGGGGCAATGAGGCAGTTTAGGGGGCCCCCTTTGGGGGAAAGGGGTATAGGGGGCCAGGCAGGTATAAGGGGAAACGGGCATTTCCATTTTATGGGGGCCCAGGCGGGATATGGGGGCCACGGCTGGATATGGGGGGCACAGGCAGTGTTTGGGGGAAAACGTTATGGGGGGCCAGGAATTGGGGGTATTTAAAAGGGCACAAAAAATTGGGGGCCCCACAGGCAGGCATTTGGGGGGGAAAAAAGGGGCCCCAAACAGGAGGGGGAAGGGTATGGGGGCCCCAGGCAGGCATTATAGGGGAAGGCGGGATAGGGGGGCCACGCAGGGATAGGGGGGCCCACGGCGGCTTTTAGGGCCACGGCAGGCATTATGGGGAAAGGGCAGGTAAACGCATAAAAATAAAAAACTTAATACTACCTTAACCCCCCCGGCGGAGCGCACTCCGCCTCTTCACCCCGCGCTCCTCCGGCAGCCCCTCGGCGCCCGGCCTATGACGCCTGGGCGCCGAGGGCGCTCGCGAGACGTGTGTTTTGGGGACGCGCCGGCTGAGGCCCCCACGGGGCGCGGCGGGTCCTCAGCCTGTAGCCCCGGGCAGCCTCGGGTGTGGGCCTGGGGTCCGACAGTTGCGGGCGGGGAGCCCTCCTCTCTCCCCCGCAGAAGCCCTAGTGTTGTCGTCCGCAAAGCACATGAAAGGAAAAGGCCAGTGGGTGTTCCGCCCAGCGCAGAGGCTGGAGCCCGGGAAAACTGGGGGCAGGGGGGTTTTACGGGCCGACCCCCGAATAAAACAGCCTAGCGACGCCCCTGCTTATCCTAATATGTAAAAGTAGAAAAGAGATGAGCATCACAATAAATATGAAGACGGGGGCTGCCACTGTGACAAAAAATAAAAAAAACATCAAAAAAGAGAATGACGGAGGGCCCAAAACCAGATCCAAGAAAACTTTTAAAGTAAATCTTTTTTTAGGGACAAAAAAGACCAATAAACGAATAAAAACAATTAAAAAGCTTCTGCAAACAGCAAAAATTAAGTACGAGGCCGTAGGAAATAAGCAGGGTCTAATCCAAGCAAAATGTAATGTAAAAAACAAGAAATATAAAATTCCAAAAAGTGCAACCCCATATAAAAAGGAAAAAATAGACGTCAGGATAATACCAAAAATTATAAAAGCAATCAATTAGAAGCAAATAAGTGACAAGAGAAGTTGGATAAAGAAAGTATCCCAAATAAGGAGATACCACAGCGGGAAACCCAGAGATCCCGTATCACTAATGAGCAGCGCTGGCTGACAGATATAATAAATCATAAAGTGAAGCCGCACATATGCCAAAAAACCTTGAGAAAACCACGGGGAAAAAACAGGCTGCGAAAAATAAGGCAAATAAAAAAGGGAAATTAAGTTCACAAAGATCTATATGACCCCAATAACAGATGTATTGTAATCCATAGAAGTGTGCAATAACATTTGTTGTGCTGAACACATATAAAGATTAAGGTTGGCATGTACGTCATGTAACCTGGCGCCTACACACCGGTTCTAAATGGATATAGAGGAGTGTATAATACGACAGTATGTATGAAAGTGTTATGCGGCAACCTTTGTAGGCAGTTTGGCACCAAACTTTGGCGCATTCAAAAGTGTTGCGTCTGGTGCAGACTTTGCCAGGTTTGGCCGTACGACTGTTCATACATCTATAGAACAGTGCGCCGGCAATTTTTGGCCAAAAATTTTACCCCAAAAAGGGGTGCAGGCAAGTTATAGATGTTCGCCCTCAAATGAAAAAGATTTTTTCTAGTGTGACCCTTACACCTGATAAAGGGAAAAACAAAAACATACATAGGGGAAAAAGTAAACTAAGTATATATGATATATAATAATAAAGGGGCATCATATGGGAAATAAATAATAATATATAGTTAGATATCTATGAAAAATATATAAATATCACAAGATAATAAGAAATAAGGAGCAGACAATAGCTGAACACCGTGTCCATAAACAAAGGAAAAAAAAAAACACAGCACAGCTATCCAAATACAATCACAGTTTTCTGATAGAACTATATAGATGTCGAGTAAGACTCAACAATCTTGCTGAATCTAATTATGATCAGTGTTGATCGAGCTGTTCTAGAAAATTTGTTCTAGTAAAGGGTCTCAAAATTTTCAGAAACTCAAACCGAAACATTTTATTTTTCCGTTCGAGTTCTAGTTCAAATTTGACATGCCATTTTCATTTTAAATTTTCACCCCTTTTTTTTTTTTTTTGGCACTTCGGGAAAGCCACCCCAAAATCCCTTTTTTTGCCCCTTTTTGGAGGCCCAAAAAATCCAAAAAAAAAAAATAAAAAACCCTTTTTTCCCATTTTTTCCCGGGGCCAACCCAATCACCTTTTGCACTTTTGGAGGCCACCCGAATCACCTTTCTGCACTTTGGCGGCCACCCAAATTCAGTGCAGAGCACGGGAAGTTTTCAATGCATCATCACTGAGGTGTAGGGTTCCTTGGGTTGCCTAAAATCACTTTAACCGTTTTAATATTTTTTTACTGAAATTTCCCCCCTTTGTAAAAGGGGCATTTTCAGCTCACTCTGAAACGTACAGATGCTTTTTAGCAATAGCATTTTCCTCCCCATAGCCCGAATATTTTAGGGTTTGGGTATTGCGGCTGCTTTTTCCCCCAAACCCAAAAGGCTTTTTTATTTGGCCGACTTTGGGCAAGCTAACTGGGCCCCTAACTCTCATACAAAATGGATAAATTATACAGAGTGCTTGGTTTTCCCTAAATCATACTCAGCCCCCCAAAATTTTCTGTTTTTTGCAGTTTTGGGGGTTCAGTAATTTTTTAAAAAACCCACCGTTTTCCAAAATCCCCTTTGGAGTAAAAGGGGGTTTTGGGGGCCACCTTGCTGCGGGAAACCCAAAGTAGCGCTATCGCTGCCCCCTCCTATAGTTTTACCCCCCCTACTTGCAAGCTGTCCTCATCTTTTCAGTAAACCCCATTAAAAGGGAATGAAGTTTTTTTAGCCCTCTCAATTTTTTTTTTTTGGGCTTTTTAACCCAAAATTTTTTCCTTCACTAAGTTGTTCCCCGTGCCCAAGTTTTACTGTTATGGGGAAATTTTCCAGTTTCCCTCCTCCCCCTGTATAGGTAAAAAAATTTAAAACCAGAACTTCTTCCCCCCTAAAACTTTTGGGGTTCAATTTTTGTTAAAATTAAAATTTGGGAAAACCCAAACTCAAAAAATTTCGAGGTTCTAATCGTTCTAACTTTTTACTTTCGTCACCCAAATTTATGATAAAAAATTTGAACAAAAAAATGATCGGGTTAAAATTAATTTAAATAAACCACCACAAGGTTTTTTCCTGGATTTTAGCAAAACAATCCAGGTAAATACATTGGGTAAGGTTTAGTGCACACTACGTAATTGTGAACGGATTTACGGGGTCATTTTATTTGCCTTTTTTAACTCACAAAAAAAAAAAAGGTTAACAAAGGTTTCATTGTCTCCCCTTACATTTGGGCGCATTGAAACATGCATTGGACGTTGTTCCCTTTTTTATATTAACTGTCACATCTGTTTAATTCTTTAAAAGGGTTTAAGACGCAGGGCGCGGCGCTTTATCCAAATTGAACAAAATATTATTTGTTTACCCGTATGCAAAGGGAAAAGATTCCTAATGTTTTATTTCCCCTTTTTTTAAAAATATCATTTGTATTGTCATTTAAAAATCAAGGTAGGCCCCCTTTTGAAGGTTGGTGGCCCTTTGGTATAGGTTTTGGGAGGCCCAGGAAAAAAATAGGTTTTTTAGGCCTCCCGAAAGGGTGGTAGGGTGGCCCCAGGTAGGGGGGTCCCATTTGGGAGGTAGATATGCCCCGGGAAGTAGATAAATCCAAAATAGGTGGCCCCCGTTAGGTAGGTAGATAAAGGGCCCAGTTAGGGGAATGTGGGTGGGAAAGGGGGCTGGTTTGGGTAAGAGTATGGGGGAAAAGGGGTTTGGGGGGGTCCCAAAGTGGAAAGGGGGGGCCCGTGCTTGGGGGGGTCAAAGTGGAAGGGGGACAAAGTAAGTGGGGTCAAGTGGGGGGGGACAGTAGCTGGAGGGGTCAGAGTGGGAGGGGACAGTGGCTGGAGGGGTCAGAGGGGGGAGGGGGGCATGGGTGGAAAGGGGCCAAAAGTGGGAGGGGGGGCAGTGGGTGGGGGGGTCAGAGTTGGGAGGGGGGGGCAGTAGTGGAGGGGGGAGGGGTGGGAGGGGGGGCAGTAGCTGGGGGGGCGAGTGGGAGGGGAAGGGAATTTGGCCCGGGGGGGGTCCCGAGGGGGGAGGGGGACAGACTGGAGGGCCCCAAATGGGGAGGAAAAGGGGAAATGGGTGGAAGGGGGGGAGGTGGGGGGGGGGGGAGGGAAAAGTAGCTGGAAAGGGGTCCGAGTGGGAGGGGGACAGTAGCTGGAGGGGTCAGAGTGGGAGGGCGACAGTAGCTGGAGGGCCGAAAAAGGGGGGGGACAGTAGGCCCTTGGGGGGCCAATGGGAGGGGGACAGTAGCTGGAGGAGCCAGAGTGGGAGGGGGACAGTAGCTGGAGGGGTCAGAGTGGGAGGGGGACAGTAGCTGGAGGAGCCAGAGTGGGAGGGGGACCAAATAGTGGAGGGGGCATGTGGGGGGGGGACAGTAAACTGGAGGAAACCCCGAGTGGGAGGGGGACAGTAGCTGGAGGGGTCAGAGGGGGAGGGGGAAAGTAAACGGGGGGGTCTTGAGTGGGGGGGGGACAGTTTGCTGGGGGGGGGTCAGAGTGGGGGGGGGCAGTTCGGGGGGGGTCATTTGTGGGGGGGGGCAGTAGCTGGGGGGAGCCAAATGGGGGGGGACAGTAGCTGGAGGGGTTTAAAAGTGGGAGGGCACCCGTAGCTTGGGGTTTAGAGTGGGAGGGAAAGGGCAGTAGGCCCGGAGGAGCCGAGTGGGAGGAGGAAAAAGTGGCGGGGGGAGTCAAGGGGGGAGGTGGACAGTGGCTGGAGAGATAAGATTATGGGAAAAAAGGCCCTTACACTGCTCCCTGCTCTTTTTGTTTTAGAATCGGGGGATTTCAATTTTCCCCTAACAAACCCAAACGCCCGTAATAGGGGGCCCATTGGTCACTTTTTGGGGCGGGCTAGAACTTATGACGGGCCTTTGTTTAAAGGTGGGCCCCCCAGCAGCCCGGGGGGGAGTTCCCCCCATTGGGGTTTCCTAATATGTGACCTCCATGATACACCATCCCTCACGGGGACACATCCAGGGCCGCCAACAGAAATTTCAGGGGCCCCAAAACAGCTGAAGCACCCCGGGGGCCCCCCCCCCCTAAAAACCCCGCCCCCAAAACCCGATGCCCCCCCCCCAGCAAAAAAAAAAAGGCCTCTAGGGCAAAAAATGCCCCATTTTAAAAACCCTTAAAACAGTGTGCAAAAAAGAACTGTATTTTGTATACAAAAGCAAGGGGAGTCACCCCATCTGTCTGTCTGCAATCAGAGGCCACAGGGCTAAAATTTCTCCCCATCCCTAAACCCCCCCCCACCCAATAAAATACCCCCTCCACCCCCATACCCTATCCCCCCCCACCCCCATACAATACCCCCCTCCACCCACAAACACTATCCTCCTCCACCCCAAAACAATAACCCCCCCCACCCCCTAAAAATTGCCCCTCCACCCCCAAACAAAATCCCAAAACCCCCCCATACAAAAATCCCCCCCCCAGCCCCCTACAATATCCCCCCCCCAACCCGAATACAATATCCCCCTCCACCCACATACCTATCCTCCTCCCCCCCAAACCCAAAACCCCCCACCCACATACAATATCCCCCCCCCCCACCTACAATATCCTCCTCCACCCCCATACAAAAAACCCCCCCCAACCCCCCCATACAATTCCCCCTCCCCCCACATTTCACTATCCCCCTCCCCCACATACAATTCCCCCCCCCCCAATACAATATCCCCCCTCCCCCCCAAAAACCCCTTATCCCCCTCCACACCACATTTCCCCTATTTTTTCCCCTCCACCCACATACAAAATCCCCCTCCACCCAAATAATATATCCCCCCCCACCCACATACAATATTTCCCCCTCCACCCCCCAAATACATTTTCCCCTTCCCCCCCACAATTTCAATAATCCTCCCCCACCCCCAACCTACAATATCCCCCTCATCCAAAATACAATTTCCTCCTCCACCCACCCTACAATATCCTCCACCCATACACTATCCCCCTTTTTCCCACATACAATATCCCCCTCCCTGTTTTTTCTTGGGCCCCGCCCTCACCACCTTCTAAAATAAAACACCAGAAAAAAAGTAAGGGGACCCCCTAAAACCACTCAGTATAAAACAAACCGCCACATTTGAGAAAACCAAAAATAGAGGCAGACAACCCGCTCAGGTTTAATAAAAAAACAACACCCCCACCTAGAGGACCCCCAAAAGAGGTCAGGGCCCCCAGGGTCAGGACAATTTCCAGTGAAAACAGGGATGAAATTCCCCAATTTTTTAAAACAAAATAAACCCCTGAAATCAGGAATCCCGGGGATGTCCCCATTTTGATGAGTCGTTCTCTTCTTTCATTTAGTGTTCTTATTCCCTTTTCCCTCCCGCTTTGTTCCACCCGGGGCCCTGGGGGTTTTTTCCCGGCCCACAACTCATCCCTGCGAAATTATACAAAAATCTTAAATCCTCAAATTTTTAAGCATTTTTTTACCATTCCCATTGTACAAACTTCCCAGGGGGGAGAGGGGGCAAACCCTAACTTAATCCCCAGTATCCTAAGGGGGTTTGGGGGGTGGGGGGAGGGCTAACCCCCCCGGAGTAAGCTACCGTATGGGCTTTCCCCCTTTAAAAATTATTTACCAGGTTGGTGGCAAATGGGGAAAAAAAAGGGCCCGGGAATTAATGGCCCCCTTTTGGTAGGTAGAACCCCCCCCGGTAAGTTTTTAGGCCCCAATCCAGGAAAAGGGTTTGGGGGGTACCTAAACCCTTTTAGCCCCTTTTTGTTTGTAGGCCCTCAGGGCCCTCCTTTAGAGGGTTTGGGGGAGTTTAGGGCCCCCCTTTAAGGTTAGGTTTTTAAATCCCGGGCCCTCCCTTTTAAAGGGTTTGGTAGAGTCGGGCCCTCCTTTAGGGTTAGGTAGAGTCAGGGCCCCTTTTGTTATAGGGGGAAAACGGCCCGGGACCCCCCTTTAGAAAAATAGGCAGCGCCGGGACCCCCCCTTTAGTGAAAAGGCGTTTAGGGCCCCCCCCTTTTGTGTTTGGCAGCACCCGGGACCCCCCTTTTTTTTAAAAAGGCATCAGGGCCCCCTTTTTGTGATAAAACATGCCCGGGACCCCCCTTTAGAGATAGGCATGCCAGGGACCCCCTTTATTTTTTAGGGCAGGTCCGGGCCCCCTTTTTGTGATAGGCCCGTCAGGGGCCCCCCTTTGTGATAGGCAGTTTACGACCCCCTTTTGTGGAAAAAGGCAGGCGCCTGGGACCCCCCCCTTTTTGATAGGCAGCGAGGGGTCCCCTTTAGTTGGGTAGGGAGTCAGGGCCCCCCCTTTAAATTTGGGTAGGCACCCGGGACCCCCCTTTTGTGATAGGCAGCAGGGCCCCCCTTTGTGATAGGCAGTCAGGGCCCCTTTTTGTGTTGGCAGCGGCCCGGGACCCCCCCTTTTGTATAGGCAGCCAGGGACCCTCTTTAGTTAAGGGAGTGCCAGGGACCCCCTTTTTGTGATAGGCCGTCAGGGCCCCCCTTTAAATGGGAAAGGGGGTCAGGACCCCCTTTAGTGGTTAAGGGGGGCCCCCCAGGGGGCCCCCTTTTGTGATAGGGTTTTCGCCCGGGACCCCCTTTAGTGATAGGCAGGGCAAGGGGCCCCCCTTTTGTGTAGGCAGTCAGGGCCCCCCTTTGTGATTGGCTCAGGGCCCCCCTTTTTATAGGGAGCGCCAGGGACCCCCCCCTTTTGTGTTTGGCCCGCGCCAAAGGGGCCCCTTTTTGTTTATAGGCAGCGCCAGGGACCCCCTTTAGTGATTTGGGGCGCCAGGGACCCTCTTCAGTATTAACCCGCCCCCGGGGCCCCCCCCTTTTGTGATTGGCAAACACCAGGGCCCCCCCTTTTGTGATTTGGCAGTCAGGGCCCCCCTTTTGGATAGTCAGTGCCGGGAACCCCCCTTTTGTGATGGCATTTAGGGGCCCCCTTTAGTGATAGGGGAGTCCCGGGCCCCCTTTTGTGAAAAGGCAGTCAGACCCCTTTTGTGATAGGCACGCCAGGGAACCCCCCTTTGGGGATAGGCAGTCAGGGCCCCCCTTTTGTGATTGGCAAACGCCAGGGGCCCCCTTTTTGAGATAGGGAGGCCCGGGACCCCCCCCTTTTAGGGGAAGGCAGTGGCCCGGGACCCCCTTTAGGGGTAGGCAGCGCCGGGCCCCCCTTAAATGATTGGGCCAGCGCCCAGGGGGCCCCTTTAGTGAAAAAGCCGCGCCAGGGGGCCCCCTTTGTGATAAGCACCCAAGGGGCCCCCTTTAGTGATAGGGAAACGCCCCCGGGAACCCCCCTTTTGTGATAGGCAGGCCAGGGCCCCCTTTTGTGATAGGAGGGGCCAGGGACCCCCCTTTTTTTTATAGGCCCTTCCCCCCCGGGGCCCCCTTTTTTGATAGGGACGCCAGGGACCCCCCTTTTGTGATTGGGCCCCGCCGGGGGCCCCCCTTTTTTTGATAGGGGACGCCAGGGGCCCCCTTTGTGATAGGGCAGTTAAGGGCCCCCTTTTGTGATGGCGTCGGGCCCCCCCTTTTTGATAGGCAAGCGCCCGGGCCTTCTTTTGTGAAAGGCGTTTAGGGCCCCCTTTAGTGATAGGGCCCTTTTGGGCCCCCCTTTTGTGATAGGAGTCAGGGGGCCCCCTTTTGTGATAGGGACGCCAGGGACCCCCTTTAGAGATAGGCAGCAGTGCCCGGTTTGAATTTAAAAAAAAAAAATCAATCACTTACCGAGCCCGTTTTCTTGCCGCTCCCAGCTGCCGCCGGCTTTCCCGCCGGCCCCGGGATAGGCGGCGCGGGGGGAAGTGAGGGCACCCGGCCGCCTGAAAGTCAGCAGTAGGGGCCGGCGCCCCCCCGACTGGGGCCCTTTCATTTTGCCTGTAAGGGAGAAACAGCGGAGCGCCCGCGCTAGTGGGGCTGCGCTCCGCTTTACCCCCGCCACCCCCGGGGGGCGGGGGCATTAAATCCCCCGCTCCCGGGCCCCGGGGCTTGGGCGCTCGGGAGCGGGCCCCGGGGGTGCAAACCGGATCGCGGCCCGGGCCCCGGGGGGGCCCACGGCCTGCCCCCGGGGGGCCCCCCCCAAAATCGGGGGGCCCCCCACTGTGGGGCCCGGGGGAGCCTGGTTTGGGGGCCGCGCCGCCGGGCCCCCCGCTTCCGGGGGGAAAAAGGGGGGCCCCTTGCCGGGGCCCCCCTTTTTCCACCGGGCCCCCTACGGGAGTACCGTTGTACCCCCTGTATGGGGCCCTGGACACATCCATAGAGGCTTCGAAAACCTCACTTAATTTTTATTGGCAATCGGAGGGGTTGACCTACAGGCTTTATTTTTGGTTTAAAATAATTTTAAAGGGGCTAGGGCTAAGCTCACAATTAACATTTAAAGTATAGAGTACATTCACCTATGAGCACTATTTTACAGTTACTTTCCAATTCGTTAATAGGAAGTTATCATTGTCTGCCATGTTACAGGTGCAATGGAGCAGTACTATCAAATACACACAGTAGTTGGGATGCCTTTTGCATATATCTACCACTATTTGATGACTGTATGGTGGTTATATACAGTCTGCAGAGCCTGTGTACACTGCTAACTACCCCTATTGAACTGTATGGTGGTATATACAGTTGCAGACCGTGTACACTATACCTACAAATTTTATGGGCACTGTATGGGGGTTGTATACAGTCTGCAAGCCCGTGTACACTGCTCCTACCCCATATGGCACTGTAGGAGGTAATTTACAGTCTGCAGAGCCCGTGTACCTGGGGTCTACACTTTTGGCATGTATGGGTAAAATACGTCTGCAACCCGTGTACACTGGTAACTACACTATAGGGCCTGATGGAGGTAAAATTAAAGTCTATAAAGCCTGTGACCTGGAATCTACCCCACATGGTCCCCCTGTTGGTGATAAGTACAGTCTGCAAACCGTGTACATGGGCTACCCCTTTTATAACGTATGAAGGAAATACAGTCGCAGACCGTGGACATGATGTCTACTACATTGGGGCACTTATAGGTTAAAAACAGTTGCAAGCCTGGTCACTGGGTTCTACCCCTATATGGTCACTTAGGAGGTAATAACATCTGCAAGCCATGTAACTGGTACTACCACATATGGTCACTGATAGGGTAATATAAAAGTCTGCAGGCCGGTACACTGGTGTCTACGTTTATATGGTCACTGTATGGATGTAATATACAGACTGTAGAGCCTGTTGTACACAGATGCAACCACTAATATAGTCACTGTATGGAATATTTTTCAGCAGGGAGGAAATAAAGAATTGCAGCAATTCCAATCTCCTCCTTTTCTGCTCCATGCCTGGTGCACTATCCCAGGAGCTACAGTATGTAGCTGTCATAGAGACTAAACTTCTCTTTGCCCCATCCATGATTCCTGCTGCCCCATTGCCTCCATTAGAAAGTCTTAACTCTGTTGAGGACCTGAAATGCTTCTTCAGGATAAATTATATTTGCTGGAAAATATTAAAAACCCTTGTGCTGACATCCGTGAGAAAGGTGCAAGCCAAACACAGGGCTGAAATGTCAACCTGCCTGGTTGTTTGCTCTCAGTAATAGACATCATATGGAATCTTGCCTGATACGATTGTAACGTATAATGTGTATTATAGAAAATATGACCTTTTAACATAATATTTCCACACAGCTGAGTTTTCCTATTAGGTTACATTAGAGTTTGTATTAAAATTTCATTTTTTTTGGGTTTTTTTTCCACTGATGGAAAGCGTAATGGAAGATAGGCGGTAAGGTTACCAGAGGGTAAGGAGAAAAGGTAAAACTTACCATTGGTGTCAGGGAGAACAATATAGAACATATTCCCCTATTCTATCTTCTCCTCCCAATCTCATATATTCACAACATATCCACTCTCACCCCTTCTTTTTCATTTCCCTAAATATCCCTTTTATCCAGGGGGTATAACTAAAATGTATAGGGCCCCATAGCAAAATAAGATGGGCCCCCTCCACCTACTGATAGAAAACTAAAACAGTAGCACAAGTGGCAAAAATGGTACTTCTTATTTCTACAAAAAGGCAAATTGATCTTGGACATGAATGGGGCCCCAAAACCTCTGGGCCCCATAACAGCTGCTGTGTCTGCTATGGCTCTAGTTACATCCATGCCTTAATCTACAACATTTTAAACATGTGGGCCACATGTATGAAACAGTTTTGGTCTAAAACTCACTTTTTTTCCCCATAGGTTTCTACAGGGAAAAAAGTGAGTTTTAGACCAAAACCTTTTCATACACGTGGCCCACAGTATTTTCCTATCAGTACACCCTCATTCTCGGACATCCTCTAGTCAAACTCATCATACGACTGTGTGCTCTTCCATACAACGCTCTTCTATTGTCACGATCACAACCACAAAACACGACATCATCTTTTTTCCACTACAGTGCGCTATCGCGTGGCTTTCCCACGCATGCGCAGTTACTACTTAAAAGGGTTGTCTCACTACAAGGATTTCTGCTTTTAATGTTAAAGATCTTCACAAACAAGTCACTTTTGCAAATATTAAAACAAAAAATAAAAAACAAAAAATAGTGTTTCTTTCACTGCTTTTTGTTTCCTCGTTCTGTTATCTTATTTCCCAACCTATTCATTAGATTTATCCCTTCTTGTATGGACTGCATCAGCTCCTCAGGTTGCTATAGTTACAGACCTCTTCAATATCTCCTGATAGGCTGCCAGCACTGGTCACTATAGCTACAGACCTGTTCAATCTCTCCTGATAAGCTACCAGCACTGGTTGCTATAGCTACAGACCTGTTTGATCTCTCCTGATAGGCTGCCAGCACTGGTTGCTATAACTACAGACCTGTTTGATCTCTCCTGATAGGCTACCACTGCTGGATTGCTATAGTTACAGACCTGTTCGATCTCCCCTGATAGGCTGCCAGGGCTGTTTGCTATAGCTACAGACCTGGTGTCCTCAGCAGCTCATCACTGCAGGGCAATAGTAGCCAATAAAGTCAGTCAACACACCCCTGAATTCAAAAATGAAACAGAGAAAACAAGACTGAGTAAGAGGAATCAATGTAGTGAGACAACCCCTTTAAGGATGCTGCTGACTTGCTCTAATGTTGTCTCTAAGGTTTCTTGGCCTTTTTTTCGCAGATCATTACTGAATTTTGAAATTCTGCTCTTCGTGGGTATTCTTGTTTCAAACATACTTTCCTATTTGCTCTGTCAGTACATCATCATTCTTGGACATCATCTAGTCAAACTCAATCATTAAACAATATCTATTCCATACAAAGTCTCTTCAATTCTAACACTACAGTAATGGCCAAAAGTTTTGATAATGATACACATGTTAATTTTTACAAAGTCTACTGCATCTGGTTTTATAATGGCAATTTGCATGTACTCCAGAAATGTATAAAAGTGGATCAGCTTAACACAATTAATTGCAAAGTCAATAGTGCCCTAGAACGATGAAAAGCCTGCCTAAAAAGTAGGCAGCTAAGCATCATTTCAGTGATTGCTCATTAACACAGGTGAGGGTGTTGATGAGGACAGGGCTGAAGATCAATCTGTCAGGATTAAGTAAGAATCACCCCCCTGACATTTAAAAGGAGGGCCTGGGTGCTTTGGCATCAATGTTTTTCTCTTTCTGTTAACCATGGTTATCTCTAAAAAAACAACTGCAGTCAATCATTGCCTGCACAAAACTGCCTAACAGGGAAGAGTATCGCAGTGAGAAGGATTACACCTCAGTAACAATCTATCGCAATCATCAAGGAATCAGGAGAGAGGTTCCATTGTTGTTCACAGAAGGCTCCATGGCGCCCAAGAAAGACCAGCAAGCGCCAGGACCGACCTCCTTAAAAGTGTTTCAGCTCTCGGAATCGGGGTTTTTTTTCTACCAAGCAGTGCAGAGCTTGTGCTCAGGAATGGCAGCAGGCAGGTGTGAGGGCATCTGCAACGCACTGTGAGGCCGAGACTCATGGAGCAAGGCCTGGTGTCAAGGAGGCAGCAAAGATAGCCACTTCTCTCGCAGAAAAAACATCAGGGACATACTGTTATTCTGCCAAAGGTACAGGGAGTGACTGCTGAGCGACTGGGGTAAAGTCATATGTTTCTCGGATGAATCCCCTTTCCGAATGTTTGGAAAATCTGGAAACAGGCTTTTCGAGAAGACAAGGTGAGCGATACCACCATCTTGTCTCATGCCAACTTTAAAGCATCCAGAGAACCATTCATGTGTGGGTTGCTTCCTCAGCCAAGGGAATCGGCTCTACTAAACAGACTTGCCTAAAAACCCATCCTGGAAAAAAAAAATTTAAAAAAAGAATGGTACCCAGAATGTCCCTCCAGAGCAACTTCTCCCAGCCGTCCAAAGAGCAGTTTGGTGATCATTAATGCCTTTTCCAGCATGAAGAGCACCCCTTGCCATAAAGCAAAGTGATAACTAAATGGCTCAGGGAACAAAACATAGAAAAGATTTTGGGTCCATGGCCTGGAAACTCCGCAAGATCTTAATCCCATTGAAAACTTTTTGGTAAATCTCAAGAGACGGGGGGCAAAAAAAATCCAAAAAATTTTTGGACAAAATGAAAGATTGATTGTCAAAAATGGACTGTATCATGGGGTTTTGGCCAGAATTTGATTGAAGCATGCCGGAAATTGCGGGGTCCTGGAAAAAGAAGGCAACACTGCAAATTTGACTTGCTGCTTTAACTCATTCTAACGTCAATAAAAGTTTTGTTAATCAAAAATAGATTGCACTTGTTTTTCTGATGTAAAAAAACATTGACAAACACAAAAAACCAAGGGAAACAGATCAGTGAAAATATAATTTTTGGTCTTCTCAAACTTTGGCCATGATGAATTTTAGGAGGAATGACAGAGGAACAGCACAACACAGAGTTATAAGAGAAGATGCTCCCGAATTGTTATTTCATGGGGAACACAAGGATTTCCTAAAACTGACATGTCAGGAGATATCACAGATCCGCTTTAAGCAAGCTTTCTAGACTGATTTGAAACATCAGTATGGTTGAGTAACTGAAAAAACTTTGCTTTAACTTGTACTAATCCTTAATTATGTGATATCTTACCTTGAACCTAAGGATCGGCAGTCTTTTGAAATCTGTTAGATTAGCAAACTAGTAGCTTAGTATTATTTGCATTACTGTATGACTGTGTTCAGCTTTTTAGATGCAGATTTTGAAGCTAAAATAAGTAATGGATTTTAAACACTGAGTTTCATTCTTAAAGGCAATGTGTCATCAAAAAATGAGTCAGTTTAAGTCCTGTTTTTATGTTAAACACATTTTTTAGGAATTTTTTATTTTTTTTTATTTTTCATATAACTTTTAATATTTTTTAATAATCCTTAAAGGGGTTGTGCACACAGGGGGTTGCTTTTTATCTTAAAGACTTCAAAAAAAAGTCACTTTGCAATATTCCATTAACAGTGTCCTACCAATTTTCCGTATCCCCTTTGTATGGGGTCACACTCCTCAGGTTTTATAGCTCAGACCTGTTTTATCTATCCTGATAGGCTACCAGAAATGGGTTTCTATAGCTTCAGCCTTTCTACTGCAGCCTAGTGGAAACCCTAAAAACCCCCCTAATTCAAAGTGAAACCAAAAAAACAGGACTTTGGTAAGATGAATCAAGGTAGTGAGACAACCCCTTTAAGTCTTGCAGTTTTCACTTTGGCCACTAGGCCTTGTTTGCACTGCTTTAACAGCAGTCAGAGAGATGCTTTACAGTAGCTTAATGCACATAGGAGATTTAAGACTGACTATAGGAGAGTTTTCTAGTCATGCTCTGTGACCTGGGAAGAAATCGGTGTGTAAGGAGGTGAAAGGGGGAGCTGTGACATCTCCTCTTGTGACTGGTTAATCCTGTGTTATCTAGTCACACTGGTGTCTCCTTTCAGTTTGACCCTCTTTGTGCTGATAACGGGCAGACAACTGAGAATCTTTCTGTACAGAACAGGAAGTGTTATACTATTATTAGGCCTAGTGGCCAAAGTGAAAATTGCAAGACTTAAGAATTATTAAAAAATATTGAAAGAGATATGGAAAATTAAAAAAAAATAACCAACAATTATGAGCAATTGTGTGTGCAAACCCTCCTGGATATTTGTCAACTAGAAAGTAAACCGGTGCCAGTCGGCTTCCTGTATCGTTGGTCAGCACTCGCTTGGGTCATTCACCTGCCTGTCTGACAGGACCCTTTAGGCTCTGTTTACATCATGTTCCAGTCCTATATATTACCCTATATGCCAACAGTGCCGTATTTGTCATTGGGCACCCAGAGAAGTTATATTTTTGCTCCGTGCCACTGGATATTTTATTACAAATCCATTGCGGCATCATTGCAAGGTAGGGTTGGGGAGATTGCTAAGCACAAGTGCTGTGACAAGTGCTGCCACTAGGAATGAGTGCACAGTGATAGTACATAGGTATGTGTGCTCATTTAACTCCTTAACGACTGCCCACCGACTTTTGACGTCGGCTTGTGCAGGTCGTTCGTCTACCGCGACGTCTTTTGGCGTCGCTGCAGACCTCTGAGTTTGCGGCTCCGGGCGCCGCAGCTGCGCTGGGATCGGGGCTGTACTACACAGCCCTGATCCCAGAGCATCTCCTGCGGGGAGCGGGGGAAACCTCCGCACCCCGGTGCTTTAACCCTTTGATTGCCGCGGATCGTCACCGCAGCGCAATCAAAGGGTTTCCCTGCTCTGTCGGGTGATCGGAACACCCGGTGACCTGACAGAGCCTGGGAAACAGCTGCACAGTCAGCCCTGGGGACCTAGAGTAGCCCCAGGGCTGTCTGTGTAATAAGCCAGTGACCAGGACAGACTGTGTGCTGTCCTGATCACTGCTTGTGTCACACTGACACATTTTATTATGTATTAGCATATATGAATATGCTAATACATTACTAAGTGTAAAAAAAAAAAAATGTAAAACAGTTCTCCCTTCAGGGGATTTAAAAAAAGAAAAAAGTAAAAAACATAAAGAGTAAAAAATATGAAGAAAAAGAAATATTTAATAAAAAATAATTGTGCGTATATTACACACACAAAAAAACCTACACATATTAGGTATCCGCACGACCGTAATAACCTGTAGAATTAATCTAACAAGTTAAGTGTGAAATGTAAATGATGTAAAAAAAATTGTTTTAAATTATTTTTTGCAATTATTTATAAGTGAATTTAAACTATTCCTCCATAAAGTACAACTTGTCTCGAATAAAACGAGGCCTCATACAACTGCGTCATTGAAAAAATAAAAAAGTTACAACTGGTGAAACGCAAGGAGGCAAAAACTAAAAAAATGTTCTGGTCATTAACTACTTTTCAGGCGTTCGGCTTAAGGAGTTAAGCTGTGTCCCTGTGTGTGCCTGTAAGTAGTGGGTATGTCATAGTGCAATTAGTATACATGTGCCCGTAGATCGTGAGCATGTGTTCGTCTGTGGTGTTGAGTTTTGAGTGTGCATACCTGTGCATATTGAACTTGTGTATGTATGCAGTAAGTGAGAAAATGTATGCCACTAAGTTGTTAGAGCACACATGTGCTGATACACATGTTCACGTCTGTAGTAAATATAACTATGTTGCATGCGTGTACAAAGGTGAGGTTAATAGATGTGTCTAGTGGTTGAGCATATGTGTGCGTCCATTTATGTAGTAAGTGTCCTTACATGTCCGTGCCTGCAGTTATAAGTGTAGGTAATATCAGTTTGATGTATTTGCATTGATGAGCCAGTCACTGGTTTTGGTCATTTGAGTAATGCTGTGGGACACCAAAGCTCTCTCAGCAGAGTTGAGTGAGTTTTAAATTTTATTTTAAATAAATTCCAGGAGATTTTCAGAAAACCCCTCTAATGAGGTTTGTTGATAAATAATTTACACCAAGCGTATCAAACTTATTTTAATCAAGGGTCACACATAAGAATTATAGGTACCCTTAAAGGGCAATGGTGTGCCATGTGATCAGTAAAAGGCTAAGATGGCAATTGAAGGGGTTTTCTCTCTACAAAGATCATATCTGTAATGATGGGGACAGTAAAAATAAACACTTTTGCAATTGGTTTGTATTACCTAAATCATTTAGTATATTAGCTAATCTGTAAGTGTCTAGAGTTAAATCTGAAGCCTGGGGTTGGGTCACTCCCCCTTTGCTGTGATTGGCTGCCTGATATTTGGTTCAGCCCTGGTCAGGACACTCCCCCTAAGCTGTGATTGGCTGCCTGCACTCTTCTCTAAGCTGTGTAAAATGAAACTGAAAATGGCTTCCTCAGCTTTGTGCTAGGTGCTGTCTGTGTAATAAAGGCTACCTGAGCTCTCTCAGATCCTCTCCAAGTGATAGTTCTATGTGAAGGATCTGGGCAATTAGTCATTCTCTAGCTGCTAGGTTCACTCTTCCCACCCATATAACACACCCTTATACATTCTGCTCCTTCTCTACCTCCTGCCTGATAACGGAGGGGGAAGCACTTGTTTCATCATTTTAGGCTGTATGTATAACTGTTTACACCAATGTAGGTGTTCTGGTTACAAGGAGCTTGTGGAGGGAGGTGACAGCTCTTCAGGCATGAGAACTGACCATTGCAGGAGGTCTGCAGAGCTGTGATATCCTCTCCTTTTCCCTGCTCACACAGAATGATGATCATGACTAAGGAGTGAGCAGCGAGGGGGTGTGCAGTCACCAGTCTTCAGTGAGGGAAGACATGCCTACTGAGAGGAGAGACATGCCCCTGGATTTGAAGCTGTAAGATAGAGAGAAACAGCTCATGTCTTCGAAAGCCTGTGGTGAGAGAACTCCTTTAAGGTTATATAATAGCCAGACCATTCCACCTCTTTTACAAGAGCTTCCTACCTTGAAGGTTGGCTAAGGTGCCTGGGTAGGGCTGTTAGATCTCTGCTACCACCTGGGAGTTGCTGAACAGAGCGGTGTGGAGGTATGCAGTGGCGCTCAGAATCTAAGATGGAGCCTGCTCCCTGCTGGCACTGCTGCCATACGCTGGCTGTGTGCTCTAGGAAACGTTAGGAGCCAGTCCTTCTCCGTCTGGACCTTGTCCATCCATGCTCAATGTGTCTAAAGCTCTTGAGGGCCACATAACATGAGGTGTAGGGATGGATTTAGTCCGTGGACCTTGAGTTTGACATGTGATCTACACTATTTATGTGTCTATTTAAAGCTAGGTTTACATCTGCCTTGAAGGATTCATTCAGAGCCTCGGCTGTAGAGATGGCACCGCAATGGTTTCATGTTTGAAATCAATGGAGCCCGATAGACCCTATTGAATAAATTGAGGTCCATCATTTTATTGGAAAAAAAAGTGCTGAATTCTGCAGTAATCGTGCCAGCATTTTTGACAGAGGCTTGGAACCTCCAGTGCAGATGTGAACCAGGTCT
Source organism: Phyllomedusa bahiana (assembly GCA_025379985.1). Classification (NCBI taxonomy): domain Eukaryota; kingdom Metazoa; phylum Chordata; class Amphibia; order Anura; family Hylidae; genus Phyllomedusa; species Phyllomedusa bahiana. Next base: position 39,970 of record JAODAL010014365.1, on the reverse strand, counting down.
AACTTTGAACTGTAAGCTTGTTGTTGTTTATGCTAACAGTACAGGTACAACACATTGCTCTCACATCAGCTTGGCAATGTCACTGATGAATGGTAAGGTAGCATATCAGAAAAAACGTTTGCCAAAAATAACTTTGTTTTCTTTATGCAGGAAACCACGACCTGTTTCACAGTTGGTTGCACAGCAGGTAACGCAGCAATTTGTGCCTCCCATGCAGTCAAAGAAAGAGAAAAAAGACAGAACAGAGAAGGAGAAAAGTGAAAAAGAAACGTCTATTAAGAAGATCAGTAACAAAAAAGCAAGGTATTACCCTTTATTAGTTTTTTACACTGCACTGAAATGTCAGCTGTGTTTCCATAAACCCAAATGGTGAAGCTAACAGACCAGGATGAAAACCCTAATTTCTAGATGTAGTCTGTATTAACATTTACTAGTCCAGTATTCAAAGTTTTCTTCACATGTAGGCTTTTTATTTGTTTACAGATCTATAGATGTAGAGCAGACTTTTGGTAAGGCTAAGTCCACATGGCATAGTGAAAATGCCATCCAAAATACGACAGCATTTTCACATTGTTGGACCACACCGCCATCTTTTTGCTCGTTTTTTGCTAAAAACCCCAGTCGGCACAGTACTTTAGGGCTTCGGGAATCCGACGTCAGTCCGGCAGAATATACAACATGTTCTGCCGGACTGGTTTAGGTTTCCCTAAAAAATCTGTGCTGTGTACACTACAGCATGAATTTTCTATTGAGGGCTACACAGCACAGGTTACATTTGGATTTTCGACAGATTCTAAGTACTGAATCCTCTGAAAATCCGGCCAAAAACCTGTGCTGTGTAGTCATAGCCTAAATTGTACAGTGGGTTGCAAAAGTGTTCCTACCTCTAGAACTGTTCCTCATTTTTAAACATTACTCACAAAATTAAATGTGTTTTTTTTTAATATATTTTATGTGATAGAGCAACAAGTATTTGTGAAGTGTAAAGAAAATGTGTTTTTTTCCAAAGTTTCACAAGTTAAAAAACTGAAAAGTGTGGTGTGTATATTTATTCAGCCCCCTGAGTCAATACTGTAGGAACACCTTTAACTGCAATGACACCTACAGGTCTGTTAATGTAGGTTTTTACCAGCTCTTTACACCTAGAGGCTGGAATTTCTGTCCATACTTCTTTCCAAAATAGCTTTAGCTCAGTCAGATTGGTTGATGAACATTTGTGAACAGCAGTTTTCAAGTCATGCAACATATTCTATGAGATAATGTAAGCTATTCCGTTGTAGCTTTGGCTGTATCTTTAGGATTGTTGTCTTGCTGGAAGATGAACCTATGCCCCAGTCTTTTATATTTAGCTCCATCGTTCTCATCAACTCTGACCAGCTTCACAGTCCCTGCAGAAGCAAAGCATTCCCACAGCATGTTTCTGCCACCACCATGCTTCATGGTGGAGATGGTGTGTTCAGGGTGATGTGCCGTGTTAGCTTTCCTTCACACATAGGGCGGCATGTATGATATTTGGCATTTCAATGCCAAACTTCATGCACATAATAATAGCCTAGAATGCGCCTGATTTATGAACCCGTTCTATAGCGGCTCGTAAATCGGGCGCATTCTAGTGCTAATATGACATTTCTGGCTCCAGTAAACCACTTTCAAAGTGGTTTACCTGTTCCAGCAGTAATTCGCCTAGAAATGCTGTAGCGAAGATATAAATCTGTAGCTTCGTGCGGTTCTTGTGCGTCCTGCCTCATGCACGCCCCCCGAAATCAAGCGCATTACAAAGTGCCGCGGGCGCTCTGTAATGCGCCTGATATTGGCGTACGGGGCTGAAATGACGCCAAATATCTGTGGCAGCCCCGTTCATACATGCCACCCATAGTGTTTGGAATTTAGAACAAAAAGTTAAATCTTGGTTTGATCTGACAAGACAACCTACTTCCACATGCTTGCCATGTCTCCTGCATAGCTTTTTGCAAACTGAACAACTTATTGCTTGCTTTCAAAAAGGGCTTCCTTTTTGCCACTATTACATAAAGGACATATTTGTGGAGTACAGGACTTTGTTGTCCTGTAGACAGATTCTCCCATCTTAGCTGTGGATCTCTGCAGTTTCCCCAGAGTGACCCTCAGTTTAAGTGGATGGTCAGATCTTGGTATGTTAGCAGTTGTGCTATACTCCTTTCATTTACAGATGATGGCTTGATCAGTGCTCCGTGAGATGTTTAGAGCTTGGCCTTTTTAAAAAACCAAGCGACAAGAAGACCGGCACCAAGGGGTTAATATACGACTCCACTCTGCATTCAGCACATAATGTTGATTGTGCCTGAAAGGACTTCTCTAAAACTTTCTTTTATTGGAGTGGTGCTCAACCCAAGAGTAAATTTTGTAAAGTCCGAGTATAAAGAAAAGATAAGGGCGGCACTCACCAACTCCAGCATAAAACCTCCTTTATTCAAGTAAGCGGCTAAAAATAACATCAGGATGGATGGCCACAGAACGCCAACGATCGTTTCGCACTTGCTAGCGCTTTCTCAAGACATTGCTTGAGAAACCGCTAGCAAGCGCGAAACGATCTTTAGCGTTCTGTAGCCATCCATCCTGATGTTATTTTTAAGCCGCTTACTTGAATAAAGGAGTTTTTATGCTGGAGTTGGTGAGTGCTGCCCTTATCTTTTCTTTATACTGGGGCTATTTTTTGAAAACCTAACCCTGCAATACACTTTGCCACAACTTTATTCCTGAGCTGTCTAGTGTGTTCCTTGGTTTTCATGATGCTGTTTGTTCACTAATGTTTTCTAACAAACCTCTGAGGCCTTCACAAAACAGCTGTAGTTATACTGAGAATAAATTACATACAGATGTACTGTATTAACTAATTAGGTGACTTCTAAAGCAGTTGGTCACACACTCTCCGGTGCTTTAACCCTTTTATTGCCGCAGTTCGTCACCACAGCGCAGTCAAAGGGTTTCCCTGCTCTGTCGGATGATCGGGACGCCCGGGGAACAGCTGCACAGTCAGCCCTGGGAACCTAGAATAGCCGCAGGGCTGTCTGTGTAACAAGCCAGCGATCAGGGCAGACTGTATGCTGCCCTGATCACTGCCTGTGTCATACTGACACAGATTACAATGTATTAGCATATATGGATATGCTAATACATTGTAAAGTGTAAAAAAAAAAAAAAAAAGTAAGTTTTCCCTTCATGGGATTTAAAAGTAAAAAACATAAAAAGTGTAAAAAAAAATAATAATAATAAATAATTCTGCATACATTACAAACACAAAAAAAACCCTACACATATTCGGTATCCACACGACCGTAATAACCTGTAGAAGTAATCTAACAAGTTATTAAATGTGAAATGTGAATGGTGTAAAAAAAAAAAAAAACTACTTTTTAAAAAAAAATTTTTAAAAAAAATCTTCAATTATTTATAGGTGAATTTAAACTATTCCCCCAGAAAGTACAACTCGTCTAGAATAAAACGAGGCTTCATACAACAGTGTCATTGAAAAAAATAAAAAAGTTACAACTGTTGAAACGCAAGGATGCAAAAACCAAAAAAATGTTCTGGTCATTAACTACTTTTCAGGCGTTCGGCTTAAGGGGTTAAAGACCAGCTTTCGTTTTTAAGCTGGTCTAGAAAAATGAAATCTGAGATCTGATTGCTGTGGGCAACAAAGACAGCCTTGCTGTTAGACAGTTTTGATATATTCGTCCCATTATGTCTAACCTGAATATATTGACTCTCCTAACCCTTTTACATGGCTTCTGTAAACGTGCTACTTTTCCGTATAAGTGTTAAGAATTGGGCTCTTCCTACAGCAATGTTAACCTTTACTTACATTGTTATAACCTGCACCCCACACAATGAGCCAGGCGTCTCCCCCACTTACGATCCCCTCTCACAGCATACAGTTACAGGAGCTGTAGTTGCCTCCCCTCTTATCACTGCAAATGAATTTTTGGGGCTACTGAGAATCTTTCCTAACGTAAACTTGGTTCTGAGGTACTGTAGTCTCCTAAAAGGTGAGAAAGGTGCCGCGCTTACCTCGACGGAGGAGAAGAACCATTTTTACAAGATGCAGGCACGTGGAGTGAACCCATTCTACTACAGAGTTATAGTGATTGGTCTACTATCCAATGAATGATTATTAGTATTTATTTTTGAGCACCATTAACTCCAGGGCACTGTACAACCAAAGGGGTACAAATACATATTATAAGACCAGGACAAATACAATATTAGTACTGAACTGCTATAGAAAGAGAGAGAACCCTGCCTGCAAGAGCTTACAATTTGCAATAGAGGAGAAAGGAATAGAAGGTGAGGGATGGAGATGTTTGTGTTATGGTGTTGTGGCAGCAGGGTTATTTTAGGCTATCCTGTAGAGAGAGGTCCTCAGGTCACTTCTGAAAGTTGTAGAGGTGGAGGAGAGTCTGATGTGTTTTGGTAGTGAGTTCCAGAGTATTGGGGCTGCACAGGAGAAATCCTGGAGACGGTCGTGTAAGATGCAATATTAAACAGACAACGGATGCAGGCTGTGGTTATTGTGACTTGCTGGGTTCAGTAGCTCCACACAGAGATATAGCAATATCAGAGTGTGGATCTAGGCAGTGGCTATACCAGTATATTCTAATATCCCAGCACTATTTTTAGGATCTGTGCACACTGTCCATGGATAAAAACACTTTAGCCTAGCTGAGAGGAGGATACAGCTGTGTCTAGTTTAGGAAGTCATCTTTGAGCTATACACGTATAGCACAAATCTTTTGTTACCGCAATGTCGCAGTAAGACTTTTCCACTTGGGAGTCCAGGAGGCTTGGTCTGTTCTGTGTTCAGTCTCTGAATGTACTCTAGAATGACTATTCTTGAAAATAGTGATAATTAGAACACTAAAAAAAATTAAAAAAGTTTTTCAGAACTTTTATTATACTAGAAAATTAGTTTGATTTGCATGACACCACTTAAGGCTGTTTTCACACAGTTTGGTATATTTCCTGCATGGATGATGCACATTGAGGATATCCTTACACATCATCTTTTTTTTTCCTAAATTGATTTTGGGTTCTGGCAAATAAAAAAAAGATATGGTCAATGGACATTTGTTTTGGCTCAGAAGTTTCTAAATTGTGTATGTTGACCAATTTTTATCACTGTGGAGCATGCGTGTTGAGTCAGGGATCAAGCATGCGATTTGTTCCACTTCTGGGATCACACCTATATCTAGAACACCTGGTCAGATGGTTGCTGGCCATCACATCCATGTGCTGTGCAATGTGGTTTTGCTAGTTCCCATTCATTTCTGTGAGAGTTATAGAAATAGTGCATCACACCTATAACACCTATTTCAGTTGTGAATGTTTTTCTCATTATCTGAAATGAAATCCGAATAAACCTTACCCGTTTTAGGTCAATTAGGATTACCACAATTATTTATATCTGCCAAATGCCAGAATGAGAGAATTTTTTAAGGCATTTTTATCACTTTCTGAAAAATCAAAAATTTACATACATTTCATTAGTATTTGGTATCATTGCCCTTAAACTGTATGACTTGGGTCAAACATTTTGGATATCCTTCCACAGGCTTCTCACAATAATTGGTAGGAATTTTGGCCCATTCCTCCTGACAGATCTGGTGTAACTCAGCCTTGTTTGGTGGTCGCCTTGCTCGCACCTGCCTTTTCAGCTGAGATTCAGATCGGGGCTTTATGGTGGCCACTCCAAAACATTGACTTGGTTATCCTTAAGCCAATTTGTAACCAGTGTGGCAGTATGCTTCGGGTCATTTTCCATTTGAAAGACCCATTTCCACCCAAGCTTTAACTTCCTGGCTGATGTAGTGAGATGTTACTTCAGTATTTCCACATTTTCTTTCCTCATGATGCCATCTATTTTGTGAAATGCACCAGTCCCTCCTGCAGCCAAACAACCCCACAACATGATGCTGCCACCCCCGTGTTTCACAGTTGGGATGGTGTTCTTAGGCTTCCAAGATTCTCCTTTTTCCTCCAAACGTAATGATGGTCATTATAGCCGAACAGTTCAATTTTAGTTTCCTCCGACCATAGGACATGTCTCCAAAAATGTAGGTCTTTGTTCCTGTGTGCATTTGCAAATATTAATCTGGCTTTTGTATGTTTCTTTTGGCGTAATGGCTTCTTCCCGGCAGAGTGGCCTTTCAGCTCATGTTGATACAGTACTCATTCCACTGTGCATAATGACACAATCTTACCAGCTTCCACCAGCATCTTCACAAGGTCTTTTGTTCTTGAGTTGATATGCACATGTGGGACCAAGGTACGTTCATCTCTGAGACACAGAACCCGTCTCCGTCCTGAGCGGTATGATGGCTGGACATTACTATCTTGTTGGTACTTGCGTACAATTTTTTTGTACAGATGAATGAGGCACCTTCAGGTATCTGGAAATTGCACCAAAGGATAATCCAGACTGGTGCAAGTCCACAATTTTCTTCCTGATATCTTGGCTGATTTCTTTAGACTTTCCCATGATATTACACACAGAAGCAGTGTGTTTCTGGTGTGGCATTAAAATGCATCAACAAGTGTGTCTGTAATTAACTCAGATGTCGCCAAGAAGCGACATGACAACATCATATGGGCTGACCCAAATTGTTTAAAGGCATAGTAATCCTAATTTATGTAAACTTATGACTTTGCAGAAAGTCATAAAAATGCTATAAAAAATGTTCTCTCATTATCCTGGCATTTGGCAAATATAAATAATTTGGTAATCCTAATTGACCTAAAAATGGGTAAGGTTTATTCTGATTTCATGTCAGATTGTGTGTGTGTGTGTGTGTGTGTGTTGTGTGTGTGTGTGTGTGTGTGTTGTGTGTGTGTTGTGTGTGTGTGTGTGTGTGTGTGTGTGTGTGTGTGTGGTGTGTGTGTGTGTGTGTGTGTTGTGTGTGTGTGTGTGTGTGTGTGTGTGTGTGTGTGTGTGTGCGCAACCTCTAAACACCAGATAATTAAAGAAACCAGATGTATACACATAAGGTTATGTGGTTCTTTGTATTTTTTCTTTCCCTAGGCCACGGTTGAAAAATGTGGACAGAAGTAGTGCCCAGCATTTGGAAGTTACTGTGGGGGACCTAACGGTCATTATTACAGACTTTAAGGAGAAAACAAAGTCCCCTCCTACATCCAGCACCACCTCTGTGGACCAACATAGTCAAAGTGGATCTGGCTCAGAAAACACAGAGAGGGGAATATCCAGGTCATCATCACCCAGGGGAGAAACCTCATCTGTAAATGGAGAATCTCATTAAAGTTTCTCTAGTGTTTTCTAGATATTGTGACAAGAAACTTCTTTCTGCCAATAGTCACCACAGTTACATGGGAAAAATCTGACGCAAATCTGATATTTTTGAGAAAGAAAGTGAGTATGTATGCACTTATTTTTTTAATTCTATATTTTAAGTGCGCCTTGAAAGATCAGACTTTCAAGGTAAGTGACACCAAACGATGGAAAGGGGTTGCATAAACGGAAATATTCAAGTGTACAAATATTCCTGGTCCATGTTGCTTGATGTAGGCACTCGGTTAATTTCAAAACGACAGTAGTCATGTCTACCCTGTGTGATATTTGCTTTCCAAGCCTGATTAATCCCATGGTACAGTAGCTACAGCGACACCATCACAGACTTCTTTCCCCAGGCATTTTATTTCTGTTTAAACATAGCTTTACCTTCCTAAAATCTATTCTACATCGGTGACAAAAGTCGGTTTTAAATGTGACTACATATAATTATTCTCCTGTCATCTGACACTCTTCTGTAAAGGAGGCAGACATCTGTTATGGCTGAATTACTGTGTGACAGTCTCCGACAGACATTTGGGATCTTTCACACATACGGAATATTTTTTAGAGTGTGGGTGTGACAAGAAATGACAAACCCATGTTATTGTGTGCGTGTTTCAGTCACATTGCGTGGGCTGCTACATGCAGCTGTCTTTTACAGTACATCTGGTGCTCGGCTACACTGAGCAACGTATGGAACTACACCCTTTTATGATTTTATGAATGTATTCCTGTAACTTACATTAACTACTTGAGATTAGAACAGTACTTTCCACCAACAGTTGTCCACTGTAATTCACAAGTTATTTGACTGAAGTTAATAATTACATCATAAGACATCAATAGTGCTAATAATACACGTGAGTTGTTAAAGGAGTTGTCTCGCTACAAAGAATAGCTTTCAAAATGTAGGGAACACTAAATGAAGACGTTTTCCAAATATATTGCTTTGTTCATCTTTTTTTTGTTAAGGAGCTACAAGTGATTTTATCACCTTCTGAGCTCTCTCCAGTTTCCCAAGTGATGGACCTGTGTACGCCTTCTTCCCTGCTGTTTGTTCTATCTGATAGCGGGGAGTGAGGTCATCACACAGGTCACAGTGTGAAAGCTTGTGTGTTATCTGGTCTTTCAGACAAGACAGTAATTGCTCTACTTAGCTCAGAAGCTTCTCGGGACCTCAGAGAAGGTAATTTATTTAATCTGGACTAATAAACAGAAGTCTGAATACACATAGCTCATATGTTAATGACAGACAGCTTGACCAGGAAGTGACAGAGCAAAGCAGCATTATTTCATTCATGCATCCTATGAAACATTGAGCTGAGACAAACCCTTTAATGTCAGTCATGACTGATGAGTATAGACCCTTTTAATTGGTAGGCATTGACAGGAATGATCCACAGTTATATGCCATTTAATTTATTGGTTTGTATGGAGCACCCTGCAACTCTTTAGTAAATATACTGTGTGATTATCAGCAAAGTACATGATCTGTGAATCAATTTTCGATTGCACTGGGTTATGATGCATTAGGCCCGGTTCACACGGCTTATTGCCGACGTAATTGCGGGACGGATTTCGCCCCGCAATTACGCCGGCTGCCGTGGCCATAGACATTCATTATTGACGGCGCGTGCTCTATGAGAACTGTGGATTACCGTAATGACAAGGACGGATTTCAGCCGTACTGCAGCGCAAATACAGCACGCAGTACAGCTGAAATCCGTGCACAAATCAGCCGTGTGAACGAGCCCTTATAGTAATGTTGCTTTAATTTAGCTTTACTATGGCCTGACAAACTGGATTATCTAACATTCTGTTGGAAGGAAATGGAGATGTCAGAAAAATGGATCCTGAAACAGAAAAAGCTTGTAACAGAATGAAAATAATTGTAATTCAAGATAAAGTAATTTCAGCCTAAAATATGCTAATATCTTTGTGTAGTCATTGCACTGTTTTTTCCCCCCCCCTCAGCCTACTGCTTACTGCCTTTACATATCACTAATTATCAGGTAGTCCTAATGCTAAAAGAATTGCAGACCTAATGTATATAAAGGGGGGTTTTCCCATCTCTATTTATGGCATATTGATAGATTATGCTATTAATATCTGATAGGTGCAGTTCCCACCCCTGGAACCCTCGCGTATCTTGAGAACGGGCTCCTGAATTCTACATGCAGAACGAAGAGGAGGTTGTACGAAACTCTCTGATTTCAATGGAAGTTCTGCGCATAGTCAATCACACCTTCTTGGCTGTTTTCAGAACTCTCTTTGAAAAGAATGGAGTGTGCCACACATGTGTAGCCTCTACATTTTGTACGGAGTCTATAGGGGGCTACTTATTTAAGATTGGTAGGATCCACACCTTTTAGTCCCATCAATATGCCATAAATGTCTGAAATTGGAAATCCCCTTTAAGGATATGTTGCAAGTACAAGCCAATAAATTAAGCACTTGCGGAATCTTGTGACTTACAGAAATTAACTAGTATACGGTTATCTGTGGAATGGCTGTGCATAATTATACCAGGCCCTCAATTCAAATAACTGGAGAAATCCACCACCCTTGAAAACTAACCTCTCCTGGACTTAAAAGGGTTGTGTGCCCATGCTGTTTCACAGAGCTCCAGCCAACTTAAGGCTTACACTTTTTAGTTAGGCTGCGAATGGGTCTCCAGCAGTTATTGGCATATCAGCTCTGCTATTCCTATCTCAGCCTGCTAGAGGGACATTAGGGATGGTGGTTTCCTAACATCAGTTCATAATAATACATAGCTTTAAAGAGTTAAAATTTGTCAGTAAGCAACATAAATAAGCTTGTCTTGCATAGCACACAGCAGGAAGGGATGTCTTTATGATCGTCCACTGCTGCTTTCGCATTTTAGAGCAGAGAGAGATGGCCAGAAACCTAGGGAAACAAGCAGGAGATGGGAACTGCTCTAGTTCTGAGGAGAAGCAACTTCAGAACCGCAATTTATTTGGTAATAGCCTTTATCTTTGCCTACATTTTGAAGCTAATCAATGAGATGGGAATACCCCTTTAAGATTTAAAGTGTTTTTCTGGCCATAGCAAATTTATTAAAGCCACTCCATAAAAATAGTAAAGATCGCTGTACTGATGTCCAAGTACCTACTGAATCCCCCACTGATCTCTACTTCCTGGTTCATCTTGACACTGGATGTGTAACCACTGCAGCCAATCTGACTTTCGTGAGTTGAATAACCCATTTGAACCTGAAGATTTACTTTCTTTACCCAAGACCAATGGTGTAAGTGGTGCCATTGGTTAACATTAAATGGTTAGGCATTTACCTATTGGTGCTCACTTAGTAGTTTTGTGAATGCTTGGGGCAGCTAAGACGTCATTTAAAGGGTTAATTCTATTTCAGAAACATATGACACGTTTTGATCAGTGGGGGGTTTGGTTCGAAAACCTCACCAATTACTTAACCAAATGTGCAGATATGCCCTGCTAAGACTTGCGGCCCTTAAGTTGTGATTAGTTCTCCTTGGGTAGATGAGTAGTGTATAGACTTGGCATGAGGCCTCACAAAGCGGTTGTGTTGTGGGGGCATCTTTTGTTTTGCCACATGCAGTTTTTGCTCTCAAAATGGTACAGTTACAAATGTTTTTTTTCTTAGTCATTTTTTTTTTTTTTTTTTTAAGTTACTAACATATTTCCATTTCCAATTATCGTCATTTGCTGTCCTCCTTTTTTATTATTTAAAAATCATCTTCACAATAACAAGCATCTATAGAACACAATTCTTTATCACTCCCCCAACCGCATGCAGAGCAACCAGTTAAATAACCTGACCAGGGCAGAAAAGTAAATCCTAAATGCTGTATCAACATTACATTGCAACTCAGACATTCACACATATAGAAACTGGAACACAACCAATATGTGTGGCCTCACCCTTAGGCCTCTGCACTCACAACTGAAGGGGCACAAAACCCAAGAGAGTGCTTCTGTCCCTTTGTTTCAGTGGGGTTATTTTCACTCAGGATTCCCACTAATCACGACTTGTCAAAATGACTTGTCAGAGGTTTTCTGTATTTACAGCAGAAATTCCTCCCACCCCCTGAGAACAAGTACAGGCAGCATATGTGAAAATAGGCATAACATATCTTGTTGGCATGCTTCACTTATTCAGTATGTTCTGTATGCATAAACCAAGAAACTTAGCAATGTATAGTCTTAGACTGCAGTTTTGGTGCTAACGATCATGCAAATGTTGGGGTGAAATAGCTACTCAATATATCTTAAAGGGGTTTTGCCACAAGTGAGTTCCTTACCTCCTTATCAGCTCAGGGGAGAAAATAAACAAATCATGCTCAGTCATGAACGCTGCAGGGGTGAGAGGGAGGGGGTGAGCAGAGAGTGAGGAAGAAGGGAGCGTCTCAAAAGTTTACTCAAATAATAACATTACAACAGTGGATTCTCTATACAGCAGACAGACTCATACACTGCACTTTCTCCTCAGCCCCTTGAAAGCTCCTTCATCTTCCCTGTCATCAGATAAGAAGTGTTTCACGCAAGCGCAGCCAGATCAGCTCCTGTCAGTGTCCTGGTCCTGTCTAATGTAAACTTTCAGGTAACTAAGGGGGACTGAGCAATGCTGTAGCTCTCACAGGCTTCACTTTTTGTGATCACATATATTTAGAAAAGTGATTAAATAACCATTTTGGAGGATCCCACGTCAACATTACATTGTGGCAAAACCCCTTTAAAGATTCATTTCAGGTTTTGGCTTAAAAGCATGCATGAACAACTGCACTTAAGACAAAGCCTGTTAACGTTTATAAGGCATATTTACTATGGCAGGAGCACCAGAATTCTGCCATACATGCTGGAGACCATATTTGTGCCACATCTGCCAAAAGGGGCTTGGTTGTACGTGCAGCACTGTTCACCAAACTTTGAGCACAATTGCTACCACAAACTAAGCCAACCACACATCAAAAATGTTAGTGCAATTGTTGCTACACAGTAAGCCAACTAATAAGTTATGTAAAGTTAGAATTGTCTAAACATGCAACATATTTATCACACATTGATAAATGTGCTGCATTTTTAGACCATGTAGTCATAGTTTACATTGTCTAAGTATTAATAAAAGTACCCTATTCTATACCGCTCTGATAAGTTGCTGTATTTTGTGCTTTGTTGGGAAGGACAAATTAAAATTAGTGATATGAGCTCAAGATGAAGAGCATCCCCAAGGGTTGCCAGTGAGACTTCCTTAAAGGGGTTCTCCAGTTAGTTTTGAAAAGGATTGGACAGTAGAAAGGAGATGGAGCATCCTTTAAAAATAGAAGAACACATGAACTTGCCATTAAAACTACTGTTTCAGCATTGCTGCTGCTTACTGTGGTTCCCACCGACTTACTTCACCTTTACCTGTTACTTGACGTTGTGGGTTTCAAAGGTGACTTTTTGTTCTTCTATTTCTAAGGTCCTTCGATTGACAGATGATTTTGTAAGACTAATGGACAATCTCTTTAAGAGAAGAGTATTTTTTTTTTTTAATTAAAAGTCTATTTCTCCTTTTGTTTTACTTGCTAAGGAAATTCTAGTTGTCAGAACTACTGACTCTTCTCTTCTAACACTGGAGTTGTGCAGCTTCGGTAGGTAAAGCAGAAGACTTTTATCAAAACCGTCTTTTTAATATTGACCCTCTGAAAAAGTGTAGTATAGTGTGGGAAGTGTCTCATTGCTATGCTAAAAAGCAAATTGAGGATTTGTTACATCCAACAGAGGGCGCTTGAGCTTCTCATCTCCTTTCCCGTAATGCCTTGTGATATGCAGATGCTTCGTGGAGTGCAAAAAGGCAATTTCGAATCTCCACACGCCTATATAGGCGTTCTCCCTAAGCAGAGATCTTCCCTTTCTGAGCCACTCATTGCCTCCCACAAGCCAGCATCGCTCTGCTCTGTGACGAGGGGCAAATCCCCGAAACGGCTGTCTACAGATGGGTGATGCTGGCTTGGCTAAATATCCCTTCTTGCTAAGAAAAACCCGGTGGGTTAAAAGCAAATTGAGGATTTGTTACATCCAGCAGAGGGCGCTTGAGCTTCTCAGCTCCTTTCCCATAATGCCTTGTGATTGCTATGATAGTCAAACACAGAAGTCCTTGTGAGGGACAGAGGGGATGACATCCAGTCAGGAGATTGTCATTGTCTGCATGGCCTTCACTGTATCACAAGGCATTATGGGAAAGGGGCTGAGATGCCCACAGCGCCCTCTGTTGGTTGTAACAAATAGGCTGATGAAGTTAGAGAAAAGCGCCCGGTCATTTACTTCACTATCCTTGGTCATCATTTCTATCGAAGACGGAAATATTGTAAGTTTTCCCTAGATGTAACCACTCCCAAGCATTCCTCTTCGAGTCGCTGTTGGTGGCACTCCTCTTCAGATGCTTGTGTTTCTATTTCTTCTGACACAGGACACACACATTTTTAGTCTTAAAGATTTCCGATTATTGTTGAAGTGCCATGGACATGTGGTGATCATTTTGTTATGCAGTGTTATTAGTAATTCCATCTTCACTTTTAGGTTAGTGAGTACTAACACATCTTCGATAGATTTCTATGGGCATGTATTGAATTGAGATTTTATAACATAGATGAAGCTGCCTACATATGTATTCTTTGGATAATTGTAACGCATAGTTATGTAAACCGTTCACAAATCGACGTCAATAACTTTACTGCTACAGGAATTTCAAAGTGACTATCTTAATGCACCTGCTGGTACTTGGTGTAAATTACATAGGAGAATATAAATAAAGCCTTTGTATGAAAATTTGCCATTTATTTTGTTTTTATACATGTATTTTGGGCAACTGTTACTCTGGATTTTGCTGCTGGCTGTAATGCTATGTCATGAATTAAAATGCTGGCACGTTTTTGTTTTCTATACTGTTTTTATTGCTTTATTAAAATGATTCCTTTAAAGTCCATAAGTTATTAGTGGAGCGTAAAATGTATTTCAAACCCGAGCTGAACAATGTTTTTCCGGATGTCCCGTTATCAAGTAGCATTTTGTTTAATTATCATTTTGACCTTCCATTTCCATAAATTGTTAATGGTTTTGTTTTAAAAAAAAAAAAAAAATATGCACATTCGGAAATACATGGAAAAGCTTACTAGTGGATGCAATACGAGTAGGAAGATACAGCTCTAATATAGAGTTCAGCTTTGTGCTATAAAACAAATGCTTTAAGTATTAGTAATTCAGTCATTTCTCTTAATTTACTCTTTCTATCAGCGTCTCCCCAGTTAAGTTCCTTTTATTGGGCATTCTGTTCTTTTCCAGACAACTGTGTCATTTACAAACGGATCTGGTCTAAACTTGATGGACTCCAATAATGGAGCCCAACAGGTTTCCACCAGGATTGCAGTTTTTTAATGGCAAGACTAATGTTACATACTTCGTTATTCTTAGGCTGGGATTACGGTTATTCACTTTGTAGAAGGTGTCCATTGAGATTTTTTTTAAAAAGATAGCCTGACCGATACTGCAACGGAGTTGTGGACGGCCCATAGACTTCAATAGAACAAACATAGTCTTCTTTGTCATGTGTACATGCTTTCTGTGCAGGACAAAATACTGTGGTCTACCACATTTTCGTATCTTAGAAAAAGGCATAGAGCATCAGGAAATAAAGCAAATATAGTCCAAATAAGACGACATTTGTTATATTTAGGTCTAACAGCTCTGCCGGGGTAACTTTTCTCACGGTATCGCGATGGCTACCTCCAGCATAGTGAATAATGAAGTATGAATGCAGTCTTGCTGTTAAGAATACTTGCACCACTGATGAAAATATGAGAATGCCAGTGTGAACAGAGCCTAAACCTTGGTGATATTACGCTGGTAAATCCTTTGATGGATAAAAATGAATTGTTCCTATGAAAGTACATTCAGTCTTGAATTCTGTTAATTGTAGGCTCATCTAGAACATCAAATTATTTTCAATAATCTGATCCTCCTTGTGATATACTGTACAATTTACCAACATATAACTTGTGCTTCCTTTCCTTGCTTGCTTATCAAGTCGGTGAGAATCAAAAGGGGTTCAAAGGATTGCTTTTCCTGTATTTTTAAAGATTTCATTCACACCTGAGTGATGAAGAAAAACAAAATCACTATACCTGATACACGCCACAGTAAGAAATAACATAATAATAATGCCATGGTCTCCCCCTCCTCCCCCCCTCCAAAGAAAGCACCAAAAATGAGAATGTACAGTTCATGGTTTCTCATAACTCCCTATTGACCTACAGCAAATTTCTGGTTGTTGTGTCTTTTTGCCAAAACCATAAAAACCCGGCAAGAAGCACAGCACATAGTCAAATATTTTTGGAGCAACCACTCTTAACAGTCACACGGTTATATTGATGGGGTTTTAGAGCAAGCATTTCCTTATTCTGAACTAGTGAGGTCCAATGAAGATTTTAGAGAAGAGATATGTATGTGTAACCAACTGGCCTGAAATCAAGAATCCCAGATTACCAGTGAGACACCCCAATCACTGGAATACCTCTAATTATTCTACTCAACCCCATGCATATGCACATGAAGGCCGAGGCTGCCTTCTACCATGATGACCATTGTAAAGTACAAAAAATACAACCCTTTTACTTTGCTCATTATTGCCTGTTGTGAAAATCCACTCTTTGGTATCCTTTCTATGTATCAATAAAATATTTTTATGAACACAGGTTTGGAATTTTCGTTTACAACCACCACTTAAACATGTAATGTGAGCCATTGAAAGATTTTTGTATTTCCTGCCATTTGTGATGTATCAAATTCTGTACGTAATGTTTAAAGCCAGTACTCTATGCACAGTGCTACTGGATTTTGTAAGATGTTAGCTGTGAAATACAGTTAGTTAACGAAACTTAGTCTTCTGTGTTATGTTTACCATATACATCGTACATGTCCATAGTCCTGTGTCCTCTATGTATTTCTGCAATATGGCTGAGCTTCAGAGATGGAAAACAGCAGCTTTGTGTAAAAATCTGTGTGAATGCAATAGTCTTGGAGACCTGACGGTGCTGGGCACATTTATTAAAGGGGTTGTGCCAGCACAGACGATTGGCATTTCGTTAGGCTCAGAACCATCTCTGGAATAGGACCCCGAAACTGATCTGTTCTGGATATAGGTGGCGGTCCCAAAGCTGGGACCTGAAACTATCTTACATTAATGGCATATCCTACTGATATGCCAGCAGGGTCTGTGCTGGGACAACCCCATTAAGATTGGTGTCAAATATCCCAGTCTAAATTAAGGTGAGTGAAGTTGTGGCAAATTTATAAGGCGGTGCACACGTCATTTATGACTGTCCTCAAATTATAGCAGGTGTTGGTTTGCCCTGTTTTCTGAGGTGAGTATTAATCTTTCTAAGGCTGGGTTCCCATGTTATTTGATGTTTATTTTGCATCATATGTGTAAGTCACGAGAAGGAATGAGACCTAAGGCTACATGTATGAACTTGTTTAGGTCTAAAACTCACTTTTTTTTCCCCATAGTAACCTATGAGCAAGAGAGTGAGTTTTAGACCTAAACGGGTTCATACATGTGGCCCCTACTGTACAGAGAGGAGGTGTAAAAAAGAAATGCTTGTATCTCTTGTGTGTTTTGGATCAATTCCTAGTTTTGTCTTACAGAGACTGGTGCAAAATCTGCATGAAAAACCGGCAAGTGAACTCATTGTAAGAATTTAGACCATGGCCTACTGCTAACAAACTGACCACACTGCAAAAGTTATACTTTTTGGTGTACTTTATGCAAAAATTGCCACAGATCCTTTGATCACATACCGCCATGGAAGCCTTTTACGCATGGTGCCATTCTATGGAACAATACCCCCAGCGAGGCAATACTTTCAATATGACATCTAAAGAAACATGCCATGATTTATTCACTTACTTGTGACAGAAAAAATAGTTACATAGACTGTAAGGTTGAAAAAGACATCCATCCAGTTCAACCTACCGCCCTCTAGTGTTGATCCAGGGGAAGGCAAAAATTGTCCTAATTTTAGGGGGAAAAAATTCCTTTCCGACTCCAATCTGGGAATCAGAATAAATCTCTGGATCAACGACCCTTCTCCAGAATCCTAGTCACTATAACTTGTTATATCATTACACTCTAGAAATCTATACAGATCATTTTTGAACTCTGTTAGTGAATTCACTATGACAAGCTCCTCTGACAGATAGTTCCACAGTCTCCCTGCTCTTACAGTAAAGAATCCCTTTATGTTTGTGTAGAAACTTTCCACTAGACGTGGAGCATGCCCCCTTGTTTTAGATACAATCCTGGGTATAAATAGATCTTGGGAGAGATCACTATATTGATCCTTGATATATTTATACATATTTATTTATTACGTCACCTGAACCGGTCTTATCTAAACTGAACAACCCTAATTTTGCTAATCTTTCTGGCTAGTGGAGTCCACCCAGTCCTTTTATTATTTTCTTTGCACACCTTTGTACCTGTTCAAGCTCTACAATGTGCATTGGTGCCGAAAGCTGTAGACAAAATTCCAAGTGTGGTCTAACCAGTGACTTGTATAATAGGATAAAAATTTTCACATGTGCTTTTTATAACCCTTTTAGTACACCCCATGCTCCTATTTGCCTTGGCAGCTGCTACCTGACACTGATTGCTACAATTTAGTTCAATGCCCACTAAGATTCCCAAGTCCTTCTCCATGTCACTTTTGCCCAGAGTTTTTCTGCTTAACAAGTAATTGTGGAAAGGATTTTTCCTTTTCATGTGGATAACCTTGCGTTTATCCGTGTTAAGCCTTCTCTGCCCAGACTTTCAACTTATCCAGATCCCTTTGTAATAGAATATTATCTTCTATTGCTTTAATTACTTTACACAGTTTAGTATTATCAGCAAAGACTGATATTCTACTGTGCAATCCATGTGTAAGATCATTAATTAAAATATTAAAGAGAATATGCCCCAATATTGACCCCTGTGGTACCCCTATAGTAACAGGGATCCAGTCCGTACCATTAATTACCACCCTTTGTTTCCTATCACTGAGCCAGTTGCTTACCCACTTGCAAACATATTCCCCAGTCCAAACATTCTCAATTTATTTACCAGCCTTACCAGCTTTAGAAAAATCTAGACATGAAATCCAGTGCCTCATTCTGATCCAATCTAGAACTAACCTTCTAAATAAAAGCTGAAGAGCTTAGTTTTACCCGACCGATCCTTCATAAACCTATGCTGGAATGGAGTTTTACATTTATTTTCAGTGGAGACTCCAGTATAATATCTCGTAGGTAAAATGTTTCAAGGTTTTCTAAAACAGAGGTTAAACCTACTGGCCTACAGTTTCCAGGATCACTTTTTGAATATCGGCACCACATTTGCTATGTGGCAATCCTTTGGGACTTACCCCATTAAAGGGTGTAAGTCCCAAAAGGATTTAAGGTGGAGGTTACCTCATCCCTCTGCCCATCAACAGGTCATTTTCGTTAATAAATATGGAGGCGAAAACATTGTTGAATAGATTTCTTTTCTCATCACCCTCTACAATACTTCTCACTACTTTTCAAAGGGCCAACATTTTCAGTTTTAATCTTTTTAATATTCTTACAGTTAAAAAAAAAGATTTTGGGGTTAGTTTTACTCTGTGGCAATCTGCCTTTCTGCCTCAAGCTGTGCTGTCTTTATTATTATTTTACATATGTTTTTCCTTATAGCGTTTTAATTGCCTTTCTGTTTAGCTTAAAGGGGTCTCCGAGAAAAGAAAAAAAATTTGGATTTTTGTACTTACCGTAAAATCACAGCACTTTGGATCTAGGCCCTTGTCTAGCAGGCTGACACTAGACATAACCAAACGTGTTGGATCCGCCCCAATGGACAGTTGGTATAAAAGCCAGTGGAAGGAACATCAAGCCATAGTTCGATCCAGAAGAAAAATGGTACATGAGAGTCTTAAAAAAAATCCCAAAGATAAAAAAAGAGGGAGGGACCCGTGTCCCCAAATGAATACGACAAGAAAAGGATATTATGGTAAAGTTCAAAAATCTGAATTTCTCGTAAATATTATTGGGGGACACAGCACCTTAGGATGTTCAAAAGCAGACCTTTGAGGGTGGGGGGAAAATAAAAAGGACTTCCCCGATGAAGCGCCAGGGAGACCAGCCACAAGTTGAGGCTGGCCCTCACCTGAGACGAAGGGCGAAACATTCTGGCCAGGGACACTAAAGAACCGTCCCAACGTGCCAAAACCGCTCGCTGCAGAGGGTGAAGGTAATACTTAGAAAACTGCCACCATCTTCCGGAGCGCCCACATGCAAGGTGTGTTTCCAGAGCAGGGACACTCCTAACTGTAAAGACTTTTTTCCCCAGTGGGAGAAACACACTGGCTCCATGAGTGTCCAGAATCATTCCCAAAAATTCCATTCTCTGGGATGGGGTCAGGGAGTACTTGACGAAATTGACGACCCACCTAAAGCACCACACA
Source organism: Phyllomedusa bahiana (assembly GCA_025379985.1). Lineage (NCBI taxonomy): Eukaryota > Metazoa > Chordata > Amphibia > Anura > Hylidae > Phyllomedusa > Phyllomedusa bahiana. Next base: position 20,134 of record JAODAL010014365.1, on the reverse strand, counting down.
GTGTCTAAGGTGATGTTGACCAGACTAGTGCGACGTGACGGAGCCTTCACTAGAAGGTCGTCCAGATAAGGAATAATGGGAAAGCCCCTGATGCGAAGGATCACCATGGGGGGGGGAGGGGAGGACTTTTGTAAACCGCCTTGGTGTGGTCACGAGACCAAACTGCAGAGCCATGAACTGAAAATGCTGAGGACCCACCACAAAACAGAGGAACCACTGGTGTCCCTGGCCAATAGGGACATGCTGGTAAGCGTCCCTGATGTCTATTGCATTAAGAAACTCGTGCTCCAAAGATGCCACCACCAACCGGAGCGATTTCATGTGAAAACTGCACATAAAGGTTGAGTTCCCTGAGGTCCAACATCGGCCTAACAGAGCTGTCTTTTTGGGGGACCATGAACAGGTTTGAGTAGAAACCTAGAAAGCTCTCGGGTACTGGCACAATGACTCCTTAACCCCTTAAGCCTAATGCCTGAAAAGTACTTAATGGCCAGCACATTTTTTTTAGTTTTTGCTTCCTTGCGTTTCAACAGTCCCGACGGTTTTATTTTTTCAATGACGTAGTTGTATGAGGTATCGTTTTATTCAGGACAAGTTGTACTTTTTGGGAGCATAGTGTAAGTTCACGTATAAATTATTGAAAATTTAAAAAAAAATTCCATTTGTTTTATATTTTATTTGTTTTTTATTTTTTATTTTTTACACCATTCACATTTCACACTTAAAGGGGTTGTCTCACAACATTGATTCCTCTTGTCTCAGCCCTGTTTTCTTGGTTTCATTTTGAACTCAGGGGCGTGTTTACTAGCTTCCACTAGGCTGCAGTAGAAGCCAGGTCTGTAGTTATAGCAACCAGTGCTGGCAGCCTATCAGGTTAGATAGGTCTGTAACTATAGCGACTTGAGGAGCTGATGCAGCCCATACAAGAGGGGATATCTCAGAATAGGTAGGACACTGCTAATGGACATATATTGCAAAGTGACTTGTTTTTGCAAGATCCTTAACATAAAAAGCAATCCTTGTAGCGAGAGAACCCCTTTAATAGTTATTACGGTCGTGTGAATACTTAATGTGTAGATTTTTTGTGTGTGTGTAATATATGCATAATTTTATTTTATTGATTTTTTTTTTCTACACTGCGTTTTACTTTTTTTTTTCTAAATCCCATGAAGGGATAACTGTTTTACACTTTTTTTTTTATTTACACTTTTTTACACTATTCATATGTGCCAATACATTATAATCTCTGTCAGTTTGACACAGGCAGTGATCAGGGTAGCACACAGTCTGCCTTGATCGCTGGCTTCTTAGACAGCCATGGGACTACTCTCGGTCCCCAGTGCTGACTGTGCAGCCATTCCCCGGGCTCTGACGGGTCACCGGGAGTTCCAATCACCCGACAGAGCAGGGGAAAGCCCTTTGATTACGCTGTGGTTACGAACCGTGACAGTCAAAGTGTTAAAGGGAACCTGTCACATAGGTTGTGCCCCCATTGCTGAGAGCAGCACAAGCTAGTGTCTGACCTGCTGTTTCCAGCACTTTGCCCCTTATTCTGTAAGATGCAGCAGTTTTAAAGCATTTACCCCCTAAATCTTATTCATGAGCAGGTGTTAGCTCCGCCCACCAAAGGCTAGCTCCGCCCACTGACAGTTATTCACGTTTCTACCTATTCAAAGTAATGGGTTTGTCAGTTGAGGTGGGCGGGGCTAGCCTCTGATTGGCCGGGTTGAAAAAAACTGACACACTGAAGGACTCTTCGAATGACTCTTCTGGCTGAAAACTGCAGATTTGAGCATTAAATACACAAAAACTATAGCATCTTACAGAATAAGGGACACAGTGCTGGAAACAGCAGGTCTGACACTACCTTGTTCTGTCCTCAGCAAGGGGGGCAAAATCTATGTGACAGGTTCTCTTTAAGCACTGGGTAGCAGAGGCTTTCCCCACCCTCCCCAGCGCTTGCAGGAGCTGTGCTGGGAACAGGGCTGTGATGTACAGTCCTGTTCTCAGTGCTGCTGTGGCGCCTGACGCCACAAACCCCGATGTCTGCAGCAACGTCTTTTGACGACAAAAGTCGGCGGCCGCTCATTAAGAGGTTGAAGAAGAAGGGTAGGGATTGCCTGAAAAAAAGGTAATGTCCGCTGCAGAGGTGAATGGGAAGAAACGCGTTGGGAGACAGACATTAAATGTATCCTGACAAGACGATTTCGCAAATCCAGGAATCATTGACCTGGACCTGCCAGATGTCCTGAAACTGGAAGATCTGGCCCCCACCTAGGCAGAGTCCTCTGGTGGGGCAAACCTTCAGACCAAGAGCGACTTATTGGAAGGCAGACACAGTAGGCTCCAGCATGAAACAGTCCAATGTCATAAAAAGGTTATCAAATGTTTATTGAAAAAAATCCATTAAAACATGCACAGCAAAAGGCAGTAAGTCATGTCAGCCAAAGACAGGAGTGTTCACAATAATGCATTTCGGGCAGCTAAAAAAATGCCCTTCCTCATAGTGAAGGACCTTCCACGATCTGTGAGACCGCCAGGAAGATGCTGGCTTGGTTGGAGGTCGTCTGATTCTTGTGGGACAGGGAGCCTTACCTGCAGCTGGCCTATAGGAAAAACTCCAAAAGGACCGAAACTGGGAAAGTTTCTTGTGTACGCGAGGCAGCACTCGCTGCATCTGAGGGAGTAGACCACTGCGATCCCCAGTAGCCTCAGAAATAATCTCGTCCAAACGCTTCCCAAAGAGCTTACCCCTAAAGAAGGGAAGTACAGTAAGCATTTTCTTGGAGGCTGCCTTCGACAACCAAGACCTTTACCACAAAGAACGGCGAACCGCTACCTCATTAGCAGACGCTGTTGAAGCTAAATGGGCTCACTCCAGGGTAGCCTAACACATTTAGCGGCACCCATGAACTGGGAAGTGCACTCAAGCAGTTCTTCCATAGAGGCCCCAGCTGATAGTCTTTGCTGCAGCTGCTTGGACCAAACCAGGCATCCTTAAATTGCGGCCCTCCAGCTGTTGGGAAACTACAACTCCTATCATGCGGTTATATAATATAGAACAGTGGGAATGATGGGAGCTGTAGTTTCCCAACAGCTGGAGAGCCACAGTTTGAGGATGCCTGGACCAAACCGTACAGGCCTTACTGACCCAAGAGAGTGCAAGGGCATGCCGCATGCCCGCTGTGGCCGCCTCAAAATCGGCGTTACAAAACCCATTAAGACACTTATCGGTGCTGTCCCTGAGGGTTGCAGCATCTGAGACTGGAATAGCTGCGGGCTTCGCAAGCCGAGAGACTGAGACATCGACCGATGGAACCCCCGACCACTTTGCCACTGTGTCAAGTCAGCTTGTAGGACAGAAACGCCTGTCCGGATGTTTACACTCCCTGGTGACAAGTTCCTCAAACTCTGGATGAGTAGGAAACACCAGGGGCTGCTTTTAAAGGAAATCTCTACCTTTGAGGTTGAGACATCCTCATCTATGACATGAAGGGAGACCCTAACAGCCCACTACAACCATTTCATCATCCCTATTTCGCTCTGAGTCAGAGGAGTCCCCACTTTTTGTAGAAGCCGTATCCAGGCATGGCGCTTCTACCTCCGTCCACTGTCTATCCGGAGAGAGCTCAGGTGACAATGAAGAGGAGGGAGCTCTGATTCTCTTTCATGAACCCTCCGTACGGGATGTGCCAGGCATCAAGCCCTGGTAGGTGCTAGGCTGTGCAGAAATTAGATACGGCATACGTTCTTTGGCGGAAAACATAACCTGAGACAATAGGGACAGGTCACCTGCTGGCCACCGACTCCTTACAGACGGGGTCGGGCTCTGCGGTGGTTGGCTGAGAGGTAACACATAAGGCACTGGGCTGGCTGCAAGATAATTTTTTGTGGTAGCGGGCACAGGTGAAATACGTCGCCACTGCTTTGGACCCGAGCTGCTTTGACTACTCATCATTGGGAAGGGACAAGGCTGCAGGAGTGGGAGGCAGTGAAAAAAATTATCCAATCAGGCCAACTTGTCCAGATGTGTCCTCCTTTGATATAGAGAGACGCAGCAGCCTCAGACGGGGTGAGAACGCCGGAAAAAATGCTGTCCAGTCTCCGCCTCAAACACAGTCCGGGCTGCAGAAAGTCCTGCCCCATCCTGGGAGGCCCTGGAGCTATAAGGGTTGGGGAAGAGGGGGGTGGGGGGTGGGCAGGCACCAGTCCAGGAACTGCTTAGTTGCAGCCTAGTCGCAGTCTAGGCTGCAAAGCCGGGATAAGCTGTGCCCAGCCTCAGGGGCATGAGGAAACAAGACCCCAGCTCCCTGGCCGTGCAGTACCGCAGCGGAACCACAACAGCCGCAGCAGAACATTATGCAAAGGCCTTGATGGGAAAGGGCCAGGGAAAAAGGGAGAAAACAAATCTAACACTAATTGTCCCACCCCCACCGCAGGAGAGCCGCAGAAAAGTGGAATTCCTGAGGCCACCAAGAAAAAGCAAAGAAGACCTTTGACCACCCCCAACGAGAGGGAGGCAGGATACTCGCCTATCCGACGTCTTCGGGCGTTGCGACATAAACTCTTTGGGACCCTGCACCCAGAGGTGGGGTTACCGGAATACAACAACCTGCAGAGTCGGTAAGTGGAGAAGGGTGAGCTGGCAAGGAAGCTCAGCCAGCTAAAAGCCGATTGGTTTCCTGATGCCCACAGGGGGCATCACGTCACGGTGCAACCACGCATTTATGACCCCCCCTGACTGGTGAGAACTGGGGGCGCAATCACCATCCAACAGGGCTAGGGCTCGATCACCACCTAAAAGGTAAAGAAAAAAAATAACTTCAGCATACAGACACTAGGCTTAAAACTGATATAGGATGGGATATAGTCTATCGGGACGGATCCAACACGTTTGGTTCCAGCTAGTGTCAGCCTCCTAGACAAGGGCCTATACCCAAGGTGCCGTGTCCCCCAATGATATTGACGAGAAAAATACATAAACTACATATAATAATGAAAAAAAATATGCCTAAACACAGTTAATTGGAAAAGTCTGTTCATTTTGCCTAAGGGATAATCATTATAGCAGAGGAAATGGCTGCTGGGCTCCTTCCTGTGCAGAAACCTGTCCTGGAATGTAGAGTACAGTTGTAGGACAGACTCGGAGTTACTTCCTGGTTAGACTGACATCACTGAGCATGTGTGCTATATTCAGCCTGAGAGACTTCTGGTGTGAGGGATGACTCTGCAGTGTAGAAAGGAGAATGTTTCAAATAACAGTGTACATATATGTGTTTATACATTGTTATTTATATATAAATGTGATGTAGATATAGTATATAGAATCTATAGTTCAGCTGGGAGGTACTGGCTTTTGTAGGCGATATGGTGATAATATGTGATATAACAACATTTGTCAGTAGTTCAAATCACTGTATCGGAACATAGATTTACTGCTTATCCTTAGTATTCCTCCATTATATGTTCTTATTTTTTTTGGTCTCTCACCTTTACATGCTTTCTTTTTGCTATTTATTGCCTCCTTTACATCGCTGTTGATCCACACTGTTTTCGTTCTGCTTCTAACCATTTTATTTCCATAAGGTATGTACCTCTCACAGTGGGCGATGAAGATGTTTTTAAAATTTGTTCCATTTATTATCCGCTCTATTACTTTTGAAGACCAGAGGTGTACCTTAAGGCCTCGTTCACACGGCTTATTTGGGCACGGATTGGCGCCGTACTCCGCGCTTCAGTACGGCGCCAATCCGTCCCTGTCATTACGGTAATCCACTGCTCTCATAGAGAACAGTGGATTCCGTCGCTCCTCCCCGCTCGGCGAATCTGCCGGGCGGGGAGAAACTGACATGCACATTATTTAGGGCGCGTACGCGCCGTAAACAATGCATTGTCTATGGGGCCGGGAGCGGCGCCCCCACCGCGCTCCGGCCCCGCCCCCGTCCCGCCCCTTATTCACGACGGATTTGTGAGCTCAATACGGCTCACAAATCCGTCGGGAATAAGCCGTGTGAACACGGCCTAAAGGTTCGGGGGCCACAGTGCAAAATATATAAAAGGGCCTTTTATAATACTGGCTCTGGGCCCGATAATGACCGTTGCTTCTGCACCCCCTATAGCTATGACCCTGTTGAAGACCCTGTCCCAGTCAATACATTTTAGGGCCTCTCTAAGCAGACTGAAATTAGACTTTCTAGAATTCAATGTTTTTGTGGCTCCCCGACAGAATACTCTATTGAAGAATAATTGGAAATGTATTATATTGTGGTCAGTGTCTCCTAGGTGCCCTGAACCTTTTTTACCCGGTCAGGTCTTACTCGACATTAAGTCCAAAAAGGGACTTTCCTCTAGTAGCCTCCTTCGCCAGTTGGGAAAGGTGACTTTCTTTAGTTATTGATAAAAACCAGTTTTCCAATTTATGTCTGGGTAGTTGAAGTCGGCCACGATCACAACCACCTCATGATTATCCTCATTTATTTGTAGTACTCATACATCTTCCTATTTCTCCCCTTAGTGTTGGCTCTAGACAGGATTTTATATAAAGACATAAACTTCCCCCCTTCTGATTTTTACAATCTTTTCTAAACAAACTGTAGCCCAATTCTATACAAAGAAACTGGAGACCAGTGGGACCCCCATTAAGGTCTGTAGGCTCCACCTACTTGCCAATGTTTTGTATCATCAGTCTAATAACTTTTATTAGTTTCAGATATGTGGGCCTATGGGGGCCAAAGGCTGAATGTGTAAAGAGTCTAGATTTCATTTTGTTCTGATACAGATTAAAGCTTGTTATGATGTATATCTGTACTCCATTAGAAAAGGAAATATATTTGTCTTGACAAACACACAAATTTATATGAAATGGACGTAGACTGACTAGAAACGTATCCACACCTACGCTTGTTTTTAACACATAGGGAATTAAAATATATGGCTTTTTATTAGGTATAGTGGGGAAAAGAAATCTTTGATACACGGGTGATTTTGCAAGTTTTCCCACTTACAAAAAATGGAGAGGTCTGCAATTTTGCTCGTAGGTACACTTCAACTGTGAGAGAGAGAAGAATCCGGAAAATCACCTTGAATGATTTCTAAATAATTTGCATTTTTTTAATGACATAAGTATTTGATCACCTACCAACCAGCAAGAATTCTGGCTCTCACAGACCTGTTTTTCTTTAAAAAAGCCCTTTTACTCTGCCCTCATTACCTGTATTAATTGCACCTGTTTGAACTTGTTACCTGTCCACACAATCGATCACGCTCCAACCTATCCATCATAGCCAAAAACCAAAGAGCTGTGTAAAGACACCAGTTACAAAATTGTAGACCTGCACAAGGCTGGATGGGACAATAGGTAAGCAGCTTGGTGAGAAGGCAACAACTGTTGGCGCAATTATTAGAAAATGGTAGAACACAAGATGACTGTCAGTCTTCCTCGGTCTTTGGTTCCATACAAGATCTCGCCTTTTGGGTTAAGGATGATTCTGAGAAACGTCAGGAATCAGCCCAGAACTACATAGGAGGACTTGGTTAATGATGTGACTAGAGTTGGGACCATAGTTTTTAAGATTACCATTAGTAACACGCTACAACATCATGGATTAAAATCCTGCAGGGCACACAAGGTCTCCCTGCTCATGCCAGTACATGTGCAGGCTTATTTGAAGTCTGCCAATGTCCATCTGGATGATCCAGAAGAGGTATGGCAGAAGGTCATGTGGTCAGATGAGACCAAAATAGAATGTTTTGCTATGACCTCCACTCACTGTTTTTGAAGGAAGAAGAGTACAACCCCAAGAACACCGTCACAACCGTGAAGCATGGGGGTGGAAACATCATACTTTGGGGGTGCTTTTCTGCAAAGATGACAGGGCGACTGCACCGTATTGAAGGGAGGATGGATGTAGCCAAGTATCGTAAGATTTTGGCCAACAACTGCCTTCCCTCTGTAAGAGCATTGAAGATGGGTCATGGGTGGACAGGACAATAACCCGAAACACACAGCCAGGGCAACTAAGGAGTGGCTCCATAATAAGCATTTCAAGGTCCTGGAGTTGCCTAGCCAGTTTCTAGACCAAAACCTAAACTCTTTGGAGGGAACTTGATGTAGCCCAGCGACCGCTCTGAAACATGAAAGATTTGGAGAAGATCTGTATTGAGGAGTGGGTCAAAATCCCTGCTGCAGTGTGTGCAAACTTTGTCCAAAACTACAGGAAATTTCTGACCTCTGTAATTGAAAACAAAGGTTTCTATACCAAATGTTAAGTTCTGTTCTTGTATTAAATACTTATTTCATGCAACAAAATGCAAATTCATTATTTTAAAAATCCTACAATGTGATTTTCTGGATTTTTATTTTAGAGTCTGTCTCACAATTGAAGTGTACCTGCGATAGAAATTACAGAACTCTCCATTCTTTTTTTTTTTGTTTTTTTTTGTAAACATAATTTTTATTAAATTACAAAAACAAAAACAAACAATAACTGTCCAATAGATGAGATTCCATTTGTACACAAATAAATAATTTTAAGGGCCCACCCATTAGTACAAATAAGAAAAGTATTTAAAACCAATGAAAGTACTTTAAAGCACAAATGACATCCCCGGGCTTTCAAAATAATAAGGATGAAGAAAAGACGGCTCCATCTTCACTAAAGAAAGAAAAAAAAAAAATTTAAAAAAGAAAACCCCCCCCCTCCCAAAAAAAAAAAAAAAAACACAAAACAGGGGGTCCCCAATACGCATTTTTAAATAAGAGACAAAATCACATAAAACCTATGTAAAAGAAGGTTTTGGGATAAAAGGTGAAAAACAAATACTTTTGCTGATAAAATGCGCGGGATCGTCAACGGCCCCGTCCCCAAAACCCCGAGGGGGGAAAAAAAGGGAAAAGAGGAAAAAATTCACCCCCAAAACCTTGACGAAACCCCTTTCCCAAAGGGGGAGTACCCCGGGGCATGGTTTTGGGATATGGCTGAGGGTAAAGCTCCCATTTATGGGGTAAAAAGACACCCCAAAGCCCCCAAAGGCGCCTGCTATCGAGGGAAAGATACCAGGGGGGTTTTAAACAAAAGGCTGCATGATCTCCGGGGGGGTGTAAAAAGTTAACTTTTTGGGAAAACCCCCCTGCCTTTTTCTTAAAAAATTTTAGGGCTTTGGGGTTTTCCTTTGGTCCTAAAGAAGTTTTTTCCCTGTCCTTTTCGAAAAGGGTTTTTGGACCACCGGGAAATCACTTCCGAAAATGAAAGGGCCGGGTTTGGTTCCAACCTTTTTTGGCCGGGAGGCTTTTTTAGCCGCTAATAAAAAATATATGCAGAAGAATTTTGCCCTCCCCCCACTTCTCTTTAAACCCTTTTAAAATTTTAGGGGATCTTAAAGCCACCCCTGGAAAATTGTAGTAGAAAACTCGGGTTGGGTTTAACCCTTTCCCCCCAAACTTAGCAAAAATCCTGAAAGGGCCCCTGGGTTTTCCCTGAAAACCCCCTACGAAGACCAGATATAGCGCTGTAGAGAGTGGTCTTTTTTGAAGAAGTAAGGGCCGTTTAACATTATAAAAAGGGAAATTAAAATGAAAATGAGATGGCCTCATGTCCTTCTAAAAAAACTCACTATTTGGGAGAAAGCCAAAAAATGCAAGGGTTTGGTAAGGTAAATTTTTGAGATAAAAATTTTGGGGAGAGATTTAAAATTTCCCTTGGTTTTTGGGGAAAGGGGAATAAGCTTTGGGGAAAAAGTTAAAAAACCCCCCAAATCCTCCAAAACTTTAAAAATTTGGGGGGTTTTCCCAAAGGGCCAGGTTTTAATTCTGGAAAGTCCATAGATAGGAAAAAGGATCTACCGGTCGGGGAGGGGAGAGAAAACAGAGGGTTTTAAAAGGCCCCTTTCCCGGCTCCAATCGTGTCCCTCCCAATGAGGCTAAAGTTTCGCCACCTTAGGAAGAGCCGAATAATTTTGGGATGAAGAAGGCCGGAAGCGCCATGTGGGGAAAACCCCGTGCCCCCCCTCAGTAAGAGATTGGAAAAATCTGGAAGACTGTTTAACCCAATCCGGGTCCTTTACGCCCGGAGGCGGCTAATTTTTTAAAAAACCCTCATTTCTGGCAAATTCCCGCCCCCCCTATCCTTTGGGGGGATCATTTTTTGCTAGGGCAAACCGGGGGGTTTTTATTCCATAGGAAAGAAGTGGAAAGCGGGGATAAAGTTGGGCGGGGCTTTTTTATGTTTTAAACAATAAGGGGAAATTTTTTTTAACAAATATTTTTTTTGGGAACGCATCTCTTGAGAAAATGAGCCTTAGCGAGTAAGGGGAGCGGGGAAAGATGCAACCCCTCGTTCAAATTCCCTTTCCAATTTTGGGGGAAACAGGGGGGGGTAATTGAGGTGTAAATGGCTCAGGGGACTTACCGAAATTTATTTTCCCGATAAATTGAAAGGGGCAAACCCCCCAGGGGTATAGGGGTAAATTGTAAAATCCCAAAGGGGAAGAAGGTGAAGGCAGGGGAGAGATCCAACAATTCTGGGCTTAGAAACATTAAAAACCCTTAAAACCCGAAAAAAAGGCCAAATCATGTAAAACAGATCTAAAGCTATCGGAAACCTCCACCATGGGTCAAAATAGATAAAAACAGAAGATCAACAAACAAATAAAGGGGGACCTTAATAATTTGGGTGAAAAACCCAAAATTAAAGCCCATTTGATCTGGATTAAGGGGGCAAGGGGTCTGGAAAGCGGCCCCTTATAGGCCCCAAATTAAACAGTAGGGGGGGATAATGGGCCTCCCGGCAGAGTCCCTCCCCAAAGGGAAAGGGGCCCCCAAAAAGAATACCCGGGGGTATAGTCTTGGGGGCGGGGATTGGTAATATGAAGAAAATAAAAACGAAGGCCCCCCCTGGGGGCCGAATAACCCTCCATCACCCCCCCCCCACCATCTTCCCGCTGAAACCCCGTCCCAACGTTTTTCTGCATCAATGGGCAGGAAAAGTGGAGAGGGTGAAGGCCCTGGTTGCAAATTTGGGCTCTTTCCGAACAGTAAGACTTTGGAAAAATTAGGGGACCGCCCCCCTTTGCCCTTAAAAAGAATCCCGTCTGTTGAGGGGTAAAAGGATAGGGAAGAAGATTTGGCCAGCCTTCTCCAACCCCCTTAGAAATGATTTTTGAGTCAACAAATTTAATTTAAAGAAATTTTTTCGGTTGGGGGGGAGGGGGAGACACGCCTATCCTGGCCCTTTGGTAAAACTTTTTAAAACGCAGTGGGCAAAATTTTCGGGGGTGGGAAATGTTTTGTCAGGGAAAAAATTAGGAACGGTGGTCAGAAGGGGGGTGACTTCAGGATTAAGAATCTTGAAAAATTTTTTCCCCGAGAAGCCATCGGGGGCCCGGGGCTTTATTTTTTAAACCCCGTTCCCTTTCTAACCCCCAGAGATTTTCTTCATTTTGGACGGTTTTTTAAGGTAGTCCCTATCGCCCCAGAAAGGGGGGGGGGAGAGACAGACGGGCCCAAACCTCTAGGGGGCCCCCGTCCTCAAGGGGGTTTCTGGTGATTATAAATGGGCATAGAACTCGCATTTGGGCAATTAATTTAAAATAGAAACAGAAAATTGCAAAAATTCCTGTTGAGTCCTTCAAGGGATAGATATTGGGGCCCAGAGTTAATCACCCTTTGCAAAAATTTGGGTAAAAAACCGCCCCGCTTTGTTTTCCCCAAACCCCGAAAAAATTTAGTTTACAAACCGGGGCGCCGGATCCTCCTGGGACTCCACCAGCGCTCATACTCTTTTTTTTTGTGTTGACCATTGCAGTTTGGTGCAGGATTGGGTTAAAAAGAAGGGGAAAAGTTATTTTAAAAATTGCCCAGGGGGTTTTCAACCCCAAAAATATTTTGATCCGCAAACCCCCTTCCCACGGGGGTTAGGGTGGGGAAAACCCAAATGGGCCCCTAAAAGACCGCTTTAGGGTGTCTCCCCCAAATAAGAACGGCTCCCTCCTATCCCTCCCCCCCCGGGGTGTCTTGTAAAAAAATTTCCCGCCAACCCCCCTTGGAGGGTATTAAACAAAGGGCCTCTTCCCCAAAAAAGGTAAAACGGGGAAAAACCGAGGTTAAATCTGTACCCTTGGGGCAGCATTGGGCCCGTTTGGGGGACAAAAAGGGGAAATAACTAAATCCTTAAAAATCACAGAGATTTCCCCCATTTGCATGGTTGGGGAGAGAGTAGAATTTTAATCAATACGGGACCCCGAAAATTTTGGGGGTTTGGGAAAAAAAGGAATGTCCCTTCCATCAGGATGAAAAAGACATTCCCCGGGATCAACCCAAAAAGAGAGTCTTTAGATGAAATTTTGCCCCAAAAGGGTGGGTCATGGGGGTAGCGGGAAAACGGGGAGAGCTATCATGGACAAATTTTTTTTAAACTTCCCGGGAAATTAAAACCCCCCAGGTTAAAAATCCCCCCCCAAAAATTTTTTAAAAGGTTTCAGGGGCAATGATAAATGGTCTGTCAGGGTTTTATAAAAAAGAAACCCCCCGGTTGGCATGAAAGGGCCCTTTGATTTTAAAGAAAGGAAATAAAATTTCCCCCGAGACTTTCAAAAGGGTTTCATGAATCCAAACGGTTTTCCCCCCATCCCTGGGGGGGAGCTAACAAAGGGAATAAAAGGGGATTTTTATGGATGGGATTTTTAATTTTCAAAACCCTTTTTTCCCATTAATGGATGGAGAGCCCAGAACCGGGCCCCCTTTAAAAGGGGTTAAGCCGCTGAAATCTTTTCCCCCTCCAATGAGTTTTCCCGAAGAAGGGCGTGTCTGTTTTTAATTTTTTGAAAGGGGAAATAGAATCATAATTCTCTTTGAAGGAGACCGCAGCCCCTTAAAAAATTTCCAAAGATGTTACTTGGGATAAAGATAAGTAAAAAAAGAAATTTTAAACACAGGGAATAAATAAAGGAAATGGACTCACCCCCCAGGGAGAGAAACCCCGACACATCCCACGCATTTCATCCAACCTACTAAAAAAAGTACAGAAAAAAAAAAGAAGGGGACCAAAAAAGAACAAAAAAAAAAAAAAAAAGAAACCCTTTGGGCGGGGAAAAAAAAAAAACCCAAAAATTTCTGCCAAAGCCAATGTGCTATTACTTCCTTTTTTTACAACATGTAGAGAGAAAGATAGAAGTAAGGCAAAAAAGTGCAAATGCCCCCCCCCGGGCCCATAATTTCGAAAGGGATTTTTGGGGGTGGGAAAGGGCCCAAAAGTGTCAAAAAAATATCATTAAAATGACATAAAATAAAATTAGACCGAAAAAACAAGTTCAACCATTAGTAAGCAGGACTCATCCAAAAAGAAAAAAAAACTTAGAAAAAGGGGCAAATTTAAAAAAAGGGGGAAATGCCCAATTTAACAAGGATACAGGTTGCAGAAATGTTCAAAGGGTTTCCTGAGGGGGCCCCCCCACACCAAAACCCGAACGGGAGCGTTGTTCCTTAGGTGAAAATCTCCCCGAGGAAAGGGGAAATTTTGGGCCCGGGGAAACCCCTGACCGCTCTGGGCTTGCTTTATTTTTTCGGGGAGAAACCGGGGGAAAAAGGCCTCCCCCTATCTCCCCTGAAAAATTTAAGAAGGGTCTCAGAGTTCCCTTTAAGCTTCTTTTGGGGGTGGGTGAAGGCTGACAGGGGTCCATCGGGGGGATAGATTGCCCGAGTATCGGATAGGTGGGGGGGCGGAAACTTAATGTGTTGGCGGGGAGGGGCCAGCACAAATGATTTAGGAAAATCGAAGTCGCTTGGGGCCCCCTCCCCCAGAAAAAAACTCCAAATTAAAATCCCTTATGTCCCTTTTTTTCCCGTGGGCCCGCTTGAGATTTTTAAAGGTTTGGAAAAATGCTGACTTTTTTCATTAAAGTCCCAAATTTTTGACATTTACTGGGCGTGGGGCGTTCCCTCGAGATTGGGCAAATTGTGGGTCCTGCTTTTTTGAGGAGTCACGGGGTCCAGGTCTGGGGATTCTATGGGGGGGGCCCCCACTTTTGCGGGTTTGGGGGAGCCCTAAGAGTTTTGGGGTAGGTACTCCAATAAGTTGTAGGGTCTCTTGCTGCCACCGGGGGCCCCGGGATCCTGATCAGGGGCGCAGAATTTTTTGCGGCGAGACCCGGTTTTTTCCAAGTCGTCCACTTTATCCCGAGAGCCCCTGGTTGTCAAGGGGCAGGCGGGCCAAAGGGCCCCGGGTTTGGTGGAGTCCACTTGTTTTTCCCATCTTGGGGGGCGGGGGTCATCGGTGCGCTGACCTGCTTGTTGATATTGTTCTGGGTTTTTTAAAAACATGGCTGTGACTTTTAAAGGGGGGAAAAGCACCTGCCAAGGTCTCCTGGAATCTGGGGGGCCATCTTTTTTTGGGGCCCCCACAACGGGCAATTTTTTATATCCCCCATGGAGTTTTTCAATTGAGCCCTCCCCGCAGCCCTTTAGTTTTTAAACCGAAGGCGGTTCAGTATTTGGGGGAGGGTTGGAAGGGAGAGTGGGGGGGTGGGCTCGGGGATTTATGGGGAGGTTAAAGGGAAATTTGGGGGATAAAAGACCCCAGTTTAAACGCACTTTTCGTCTTTTTTTGCCTTGGGGTTTTGGGCCCCCTTTTTTGACGAAACGGGTTTCCCTCCGAGGAATTTGGGGAATTGAAAAAGAGATTCCAAAAAATATGAAACTGCAGTTGGGTAAATGCTCTTTGTCTCACCACTAGATGTCGCCCGCTTAAAAAAGATGGGCGAGCTTTTTTTATGGAGAGATGAAGGCACGGACAGAGCGGAGTCAGCCCCCGGGCGGGCAGGGGGGACAAACAGGAAGTTGGTGAAAGTTTTGCAGGGGCCCGCAGGTGGGGCCCAGGGGGAGGCCCGCAGGTTTGAATATAAAGGGGGGCTCCCCCCTTAAAAGTGTATGGAGGACACAGGGGGGTCACAGCAGTGCAGGTGTGATAGACAATCCGGGGGGCGCAAATGGAGGGGGGGTCAGAGAGGGAAACCCCGGCCCCCCTGCAGTCGCTTCCCCCCCCTCGGCAGGGGGGCGGGGGGTCGGCTTTACACGGGAAACATGGCTCCCTATGTAGATAACGGGGCCCGTCCCCGCTACTTTTGGGAGGAGAGGAAAAGCATCACAGGAGCCGCCGGGGCAGAGGGGGTTTCTGTATCCCCCCCTCCCCCGGCCTAAGCTCTTCAAAAACCCTGGGGTGTCGGGGCGGAAGCGGTCTTCACCTCACAGGTCTCCGGGCGTAAGCCTTCTCCCGCAAGCAGAGTCAAACAGAGACCGAAAAAACTAACTGTGCCACTCTTGGGTGTGTCCTCGCACAGTGCACTGCGATTGCCATTTAAAGCAGGATGTAGCGGGGTAGGATCCCGTTTAAAAGGGGGAGCTCCTGCATGCGTGCCCTACATGGTGGAGCGGGAAAACCGGAATCCAAACTCCCATTCTTTGTAGGGGGGAAAACTTGAAAAATCGCCGTGTACAGATACTTATTTTGCCACTGTAATGGTACATTATTTTTTTTTCCTCGCGCGCCCATTGGTAAAAAAAAAGTTTCAAAGAAAAAATTAATTAAAAACTTGGAAAGATTCAATTAAAAAAGGGGTCCAATTGGGGCCCGAAACGCAGAATATACAATCAATTACATTTAAAAAATGAAAGTAAAATGACCACTGTTTTATGAACCCGAGGGTATCAATTTGCTCAAAAAAGTTTTTTCTGTAATTGAAAATTATAGGTCTGTGCAACCTTTTACCAAAGGAGGGTTTTCTTGCAAGGTCCTCACAAATCCGTAGGGAAAACGCCTTGATCATCCGCATATCTGGACCCATCTGTAAAAAAGACATATCTGGGTTTCCAAAAATTGGTGTAGAGCATGGGAAGATGGGGGTTTCAGCCCCCTTTGTTCAAGACAGTAAAGAAGAGGTTCATCCCGGCATCTGGTCTTTTTGTGGTAATGTCTTCATCTTCCCCCCTTGGAGAGGAAGCGAGTGGCTGGTTGAGAGTATACCCCTTTCAAAGTGACATTTTCGGGCTCAGTAAGGGGCATTGTATAGGGAGATGGCGCTGTTTACTGAGATGAGGATGCGCAACTGTTCAGGATCCCATGTCAATAGACCTAACATTGACCAGGGCCCTAAATTGATGTCTTGAGTGTTTTAAGAAGAACTTGTGCAGCAATGATAGCTTGAGGCAAGTGGGGACAGTCCGTGCAACGATCAAATTTCAAAAAGAAACCAAGAGGTCCATACGCTCTCCATGTTTTTGGTAAACTTCTGAAGCTTGGAAATAGTCTTCAAATGGGAAAAAATTGAAAGCTGTGAGTAGCCCGGGATTCCCAAGCCGGGCTTGTAGATAAGTTTTTTCCGGGCTTTGAAAACACTTTTTGGCCTCAAGGGATTCATTGGTGTAACAAATGTCCTTAAAAGAATCGTATAAAACTTGCATAGACTGTGGGCATTGAACCATTGACACAAAATGACGGGGCCTAAAACCCCTTGAAGTTGTTTTAGATTTTTCGGTGAAAAATGACATCACAGTTTTTCCCATCATCGGAAAGGTGTTTGGTACCCTGTGATATCAATGCCCCGGGGATACAACTTTGTTAGAAAATCATTGGAGCTTGGACGGAAACTTGCATTGATGATGCCAAATTTTAGAAGACTCAAAATTTGATTACAGGTTAAAATCAGGTGCACACAAGAGAAATAAAAAAATTCCTGGGGCTTGAGTAAACGGGGTTGGGTGAGTTCTGTGCCCCTTTGAAGCACCTCATCCAGGGGGCGAGTATCCTGGGTGAAAGCTGGGTTTGACACCCTTTGTAGTGGGACACGAAAAAAATTTGCAAAACCCATAGACTGTAAAGTATCAGTGAAGGTATTGTTGAGAAAATATGAGCTTTGGACCAAAGGGTTTTCTCATAATCCAACAGCAATGATGCCCTGAGCCAAACCCAAAAGGGTTTTTTTTGGAGGTTTCCCGGGAATAATTTTTTTGTGAACGGGGAAACTGAGGTGTTTTTTGCAGGAAAATCAGTGGATGAGTACCCCATTATCCAATGTTCTGATTTGTGACTCCAGAGATGTTCTTGATCAGCTTTAAGGGAATATCGAGGAAAGGGAGGCAGGGTAGCACCCTTTTTCCAAGAAGACAGACAGGTGAACGGGAAAGGTGCCGACATCATCGGGACCTTTGCCAAACTTAGAGGTACTTTCAAAAGTTCAGGGGGTTTTTGATGGGAAAAAAACATGGAATGCGGAACAGCTTGTAGAGCTTCATGTAAATTGGGAGTAGTAGTCCAAAACTTTTCAAAAGAATTATATCTGATAGTAGCATTCATCGTTTGTAGAAATCATTCAAGCAGATTAGTGGGTAAGTGGAGAGATAAGTATTTGGGACAGAATCCATGATGTCCAATTGCCACAGGGGGGTTAAAGCGGTCTGGTTGGTCATCCATCCACTTCAATGATAAATAATCGGGAGAAACATGACGTCTGGGGAATGTCAAAGTTTTCAAAACCCGTTTGGGCTGTTCCCCGTGTTAAAAGGAAAGGAAAATTGGTGCCTTTAAATTTTGAAGATTAAAGGAAACCGGGGTTCAAATACAAACATGGTGTTCTCGAAGCATTGAAAAACGGTAACATGGGTTTGCCGGAACCCTATGGGTGAGGGCATGGGGGTGTCTTGAGGTTGGAAAGCGGGGAAAAAGGGATCTTGAGGATATGCTTGTTTGCACTATGGTTAAAATTGGTAAATGAGGGCCTGAAGGGGTTTTTTTGTAGGACTGAGGGCTGCGTTTTTGGTTGTTGTTGAATTTGACGGTGGAGATTCAAAGCCGATATTTTAGTTCGTTTTGTTTTTTTGCTTGAGGGTAAAGACGTATTTGGGGGCTGTTGTACAAAGTTCCTGGGTTTCATACAGCTTTAGTGCGGCACTGCCCAAGATTTGTCCCCTTGGGTCTTTTTCAGAAAAAACAAGTTTCTGAGTTCGGCCTTGGGCCCCAGGGTGTGTGCTCTGGAAAGGTCGCAAACCGTTACCCGTTTGGGGTCTGTAGGTTTATACCCAGGGGGAAAACTTCTTGGGTTTATTGGGAGTAGGTGTCTGGGGTGATTAGAGCCGTGGGAGCTCTTTAAATAGGGTCACATTAGAAAACCCTTTTTTAACTGTTGGGGGAATCATCTGTGCCCTTTCAATGGAAGAAGGGGCTTCTGGATCTCGCAAAATTTTGCTGGAAAGTTTTTAAAGTCCCAAATGGGTTTTAATAAACCTATAACAAACGCCGTGAAAAAAAAGGTTTTTTTTAGCTTTAGGTTCTGTCAAATCCTGGTCCGGGGAAAAGGGAAACATCCGGGGGATAAAAAATTTTCCATGGGTTCGTAGGGCTCTGAGAGAATTGAAGATATTTACTGAGGAAGCCAAGCGTTTTTTTGGCCAAGAATGAAGTGACGGCGAACTCTCCCCGATAGAAGTACTGAGTCCACAACAGTGTCTTCTTTTAGATAATTTATATAGGGCCAAAAGAATCCCACCATGATGCTGGGAACATGGTAAGACTTTCCAAAGGCAGAATATTTTTTCTATCTGGCTGATGCCACGGGAAAATGCCATAGGGTTTTTTTTCCAGGGTCTGGCATTTGGGTCATAGATTGTTGACTTCTTTGGGGGAAAAGGGGATTAGATTTGGGTTAACGGGGGATTTGCTGGGGCCCCAAAATAAAGATAGAACCCGGGAGAGAAAAAGAATCCATGGGGAGAAGGGATGGGATGGGTGGTGCTCCAAGGTGGGTAATCCATGAATGAGTCTGGTTTGGTGTGGAGGGATGTGGGTGAGTTTGCAACGAACGAGGCTATCTCCTGAAGGGAAAATTTTCCGGGGTTAGAGTTTGAATAAGGGGGAGATGAGTCCCTTAGACATTTTGGCCATACATCGTTATACCCTATCCTTTTCAGGGACTGAAGTTGGTTGTGTTTTAAATAATGCGGTGATATGGCCCGTACACATGCCATTGGTGGAACGCAAAGTGCCAGAAAAAAATAAGGGGTTGACAGCGATTGGAAATTGTTCGGGTTGGGCCACTTTAAGTACTTTGTAATTTTTTGGTTTCAGCACTGAACCAATTGTTTGGGATAGTTATTAATACTCCCAAAAGCATCGTAATGTAATCACATTAATCTCTCTAGAGCAGCTCTGTTGCGTGAGCAAAAGAAAAATAGGAGTCCTTAATTTGGGTTTTTCAGATTGGTTCTGGGGATCCTTGCTAATGGCAACTTGCCCCCTCCCCGTCTTCCCCCATTACTTGAAATCAAAAAGCGCTACGGGGGAGGAGGGTGCCCAAAGCTGTAACAAAGGGTTTGAGTATTGCGGGTTTGGGGGGGTTTGTTTTGAGTTTGCATGTGTGCCGGCAAAGACGTTATCAACCATTCATATCAATTTTTTCGTTAATAGTAACAGGGGAATTGCCGGGGGAAGGTGGGGGTCGGAATGTTAGGTGTTCAATTCAACCCCAAATTCTGGGTTTTTTTGGATTGCTTTTTGGGCTACAAATATGGCCACAGGTGGGGGTGGGAAAAGGGGGGGATTTGGTTTTTCCTTTCCCGGTACAGGAATGTTGGACTTCATAAAAATGGCTACAAAAAAATGGGGGTTCGGCATGGGACTGAGGGAAGAATACCGGGAGGGGCAGGATTAGGAATAAAGGTGAATTGTTTGACGTTCCTCCCACAACTACCAACTTTCAGCGTTAATGGAATTTGATACTCAACCACCAACATTGAAAGTCGCCATCTTGGAAGGCCGCAGCTCATCTTAACATAGCATTCCCCAAACCTTCTTATTTTTTACATTCAGTTTCAATGTAATTAGTTTGCCAAGACCCCCGTTATTTTATTTCAGGCTTATCCCCACATACTACGTGAATCTCTGTATTTTTGCTTTTTACACGACTACATTACTTTTTTTTCCCCCAAGTCTCAATCTATTTACATTTTTTTCCCTTCGAAAAACTATCACGCCCTTTGACTGGCGCTATAATTTTTTTGTACACCATACAGCAAAGGGGGGAAAAGTCCCGCAGCAACAGCTACAACCCCCCTTAAAGATGCTTTTTAATCAAAAACCCAAGGGTTTTAAAA
>JAODAL010014364.1:0-87748 GCA_025379985.1 Phyllomedusa bahiana | reverse complement strand
TTTGGATAAGGGGGGGCCTAAAGGACAAAAACGGGCAGTATAAAGCATGGGGGTTTGGGATCCCTAAATTTATAGAAAATTTTTCTCCTTTTTTTTTATTTGCCCTAATAAATTTTTAAAAACCCCCGAAAATTCTTTTAAAAAGGATGGAACCAAAAAACCAAAAAAGGGTTTTTTCCTGTATCTGCCTTAGAAATGTATAGATTTTTTTTAAAAACAAAGGGGGCCTTGCCCTAGCCATGACTCCTTTAACAACATCGCCCGCTGTAGATACCTTACAAAGGGGGGCCCCCCCAATTTTAAAATTTCGCACCCTTTGATTTTAAATTCTCAGGACCTCCATATGAGAAAGATGAGGAGTTTTTTGGACCAGCAGATTCCCAAGCAGTTTTCCCCTCACTCTGTCTCCTCAGGCTGGGGTTTGGTTTTCTTTAGCAGAAATTAAAAATATTTAGATTCTTTTTTAAAGGGTTTTTCTCTTTACAACATTTGGAAAGCCAAATTTTTGCTGGTTCCCAAGGAGCTTGGGGAAATGGGGGGTTTGTTTCCCCCTGCTTAATTTCTGCAACAGGTCCCCAAAGTGTGCACATGATGTTTTAATTTCTGTGTGAGCTGTGGAAGGGAGAGGTTTTCAGCTGTCCGAGCAAAGGCTTTGTGACCGCAAAAAAGAAAATGCCTTTCCCAAAAACAAATGCATTTCAAAAAATTTGCTGTGTAGACATAGTGAAAGGAATTTTGGGAAGTGAAAAGAAATTTGTAACTGTAGTTTAAAATCAACTTTTTTCGCTCTTTCTAATACATTTTTTAACAAAAAAGGGGGGAATTTTGACTTTTCGGGGTTTTGGGAAAAGGGATGGGTGTTTTTTTTTCTCGGGTCTCTCTCTATCACCAGTGAAATACCCTGCAATTTTTTAAACCTCTGACCTCTAAACGCAGAAAAAAAACCTATATCCCTTTAAATTTTTTTTGTTTAAAAAGGGGACTGCCATCCTCTCAAAAATGTTTACTGGACTGCACCCCTTTAATCACAAAATTTTTTTCCCTTTGAAATCTGTTTTTAAGCAATCCAAAAAAATAAAATAAAGGCGTAGAACAAACAAATATAGCCCAAAAAATTGCTTTGTTTTCCCAGAATATTCGCTAAAGACAGATCTTACGAGTACTTTCCGGGAAAAAAAAATTTGGGCAAAAAATTTTCTTTTTTCTCCCCCCCCCCACCCCTCCCCCCCCAACACCCACTTTAAAAATAATAGTAATGCAAAGTGTAAAATTGTAAATAAAAAATTACAGTTTGTAAGGATTTAATGAACGAGAAAAATTCAAATTTCCCCAGATTCCCTATTTTAAAATTTACCGTTTTTAAGTACATGGGAAAAAAGAAAGGGTTTTGGAACAAACCCCAAACCCACCCTTTTCGTTTTGCAAAAACTCTTTCCTGTTCCCCAAACAGCGAGATTCATGCCATTCCCCAATTGCCAAACCACGGGCAACTTTGCGACTGCTTTTTACCTATAAACGTTAGGCCAGGTTAACTGATTTTATACTGGTCGGGCTACAAACCAAATCTTTTCCCTTTAAACTTTAGCAATTACGAAAAGGGAAAAGGAAACCCTGACGCAAACACATAAAGGTTAAAAATTTTTTTAGAAAGGGCCCCCCAGGCAAAAATAAAGCATAAAAAAACCACATACATCAAAAAATAAGCGCTCCGTTCTCCAAGCCCCCCCCCCCCCCCTGATGTAAAAAGATGGTCCGAAAAGCGGTTTTTCTTTTTTCTACCCCCAACTCGTAATTCACTGTTTAGAACTAAATTTCCCTTGGGCACCCCAAAAGCGGGGAAAAGGCAAACAAAAGATTTACCCTCGGGTTTCGTCATTCTTAACCCCTTTTAAATTGGTGGCTCCCCATTAATACCTTTTTCCGGAACTTTTCGGTATAAGTAAACCCATTCCCTAAAAGCCCCTGTATTCTCGGGCGGAAGTGGGGGAAAAAAGTTTGCCCCAAAATTGAAAAAAACCTTTCCCACGTGTGCTTTTTTTTTCCCAAGGGGCCTCAAACCCTTTCCCTTTTTCAATATTTAGGACAATTTATCAAAAAAACATCCGGGAAAGGGGGCGGGGGGTTTCCATGTATCCATGTGTTCAAAAGGGGTTTTTTACCCCTCCCGCTGAATCTTTATACAAAATTTTCTATTTTCCCGGGTTTCCCAAGGGGAGCTGCTGGGTGTTATATGCCCAAAAAAATGGAAAAAGGGGGAGTGTTGGGGACATAAGTCGTAAAATGCGTTCTTGAAATAGCATCCCCCGGCCCCAAAAAACCTGTATCACTGGCGGGCCCCATAACAGTGGAAAAGTCCGCCCCGGGGGGGTTCCCCACACCTGAAACATCTAAAAATCTCAAAAATCCCACCCTTTTACCTCAGACGGGGGGTTTAATATAAGCCCTGTGTTAAAAACGGGAAAGGGGGGAAAAACTCCCAATATCTACTGGAGGCCAAAAAATTTTTCCCAAAAAGGGCCAATCCCCTTGGTAAGTTGGGACCCCCGGGCCTGGGATCTTCTCTCACCCTTTTGGCCCAAGCGTTTGTTGTTTCCCGAAATTTTCAAGGGTATGCGGGGTTTTAAATAACGAGGGGTCAACCCCTTTTCCGCCGTTCCTGAGCAATAATTTCCCGGGGGGTTTGTTTGGGTCCCATTTTTTCTGCTAGATATGGAAGCGCGTAAAAAACATAGTTTACGACATTTAAGAAAGGGGGAAAAGGAGACCCCCCGCCCCCGGGAAAATTTTGTCCCATTCCCCCAAGAAATAAAATTTCCTACGGTTTTAGTATCTCCAAATTTTTGAACGGGGACACTATCCCCCCTTTTTCCCCCAAAATGTTAAAAATTTTTGGGTGGGGACCCATTGTTGGAAAACCCGGGGTTTGCCTAAAAAACTTTGGGAAAAATGAGGCATGGGGGAAAGGGGAATCTCAGTAGCCCCCTAAATTTTTGCCATCCCCGCCATTTTGGAAAATTTTCGGGGGGTTTGTTTCTGTTTATTTCCGGGACTTGACGTAAAGGAAAATTTGTAAAAAATTTCCCAGCCGGGGTCTTCCCTACAAAAAAATTGCTCGCCCTTGGGTTTTCCTGTACTTGATTTCCCCTTTCAGAAAATTTCCACTCCGGGGGGATCAGGCCGCAGCCACATTATTTTGCTTGATTTTTGGGGAAAATTAATACCTCCTTTGCCCTTTGGGTGCTGAAAAATTACCATCGGGACCGGGGTTTTTACCCCCCAATGAAGCGACGGAAGAGAAATTTCATCCCTTTCTGGGTCCTTGGCCCCTTTTTAAGGGGTGGCAAAGAATGAAGGGGGTTACAATATTTTTGGGAAAACCTACCCTTGATAAGTTTTCCCCCTCCCTACATAAACAGCGGGAGTTCCCTCCATGTATGCAATTTTTCCCTTCCATCAAAAGCTTGAAAGGGGGGTAAAAATTGTTTTTTAATAAACGGGGGGGAAAGCCTTGACCCCCTTTAATTTCCCAAATGGGGCATTTTTTCATGCCCCAAATTTAAAAGGATAGAGGGACCCCATGTGGGTTTGGCCCCCCCCTTTTAAAGTTTAAATTGCTTTTTTTTTTGTCAAATTTTGATTTGGTATCCCATGGGGAAACCCCACCTCTCGCAGGTCTGAAAAAAACCCCCCCCTTCACGCCCCCGGCCGGGCGGATTCTTCAAGACCCCCACTTCGCAGCAAACGCCACTACTCCACAATCGGAGAGCCCTCCCGATCTCCCCCTTAGGGGGTAACTAGGTTAGAAAAATATAATAAAGGGGCCCCTTTTGGCTAGATCAAAGGGAGCAATGGTGATATTACAGTTTGGGCCTGGTCCCCTCAAAACCCATATCTAAAGGGGGGTTTGAGTCCCCCAAATTAACTAAGGGGTAGATGCCCCTCTTGAAAATAAGGGGAAAAAATTTCAGAAATTTGGGAACCAAATTTCCCTTTAGACGGGGAGGGGGGCAGACAAAAAGGGCCCAAAAAACCCTACCCAACGCCTTTTCAGCATTAAACTCAAAAAGCTAAAAGTGCCCGGGGAAGGCTCCGAAGCCCTCCCCGGCCCCCCCCACTACCGCCCAAAAAATTTTTTTCACTCCCTGGCGCCCCGGCAAAAAAACCCCTCTGGGCGGGAAAGCACTTTATGAAAGGGAAAGGGCCCGGGGTTTCGAGTCGCTAAAATCTTAGTTAAAAATTTTAAAGCACTGTTGAGAAAAAGTTATGGGTGGAAAATTTTTTTAACCAGAGGGGGACCCTTTACCCGGTTGGGAAAAGTAAGGTTAGTGAAACGACCCCAAAATTTACCCCCAAATCCCCCTCCGATCCTGTTTTCTGCATTAAAAGAGGCTAGTAAAAATTGGTGAAAATTTAAATTTGCTAAAAGCTTTTTAATATTCGTTAAAATACCCATCCGGCCCTGGCGTTTTCCCCAAATTTTGGCCGAAATGGCCCCCGGCCCCCGTCCTCACCTCTTTTTCAGAAATTTTGGGACTATCAAAAAAAACCCCTGTTTCCCCTTCATAAAGGCCCGGAAGGAACCCGTGTCTAGGAAAAAACTCTATCTGAATCCATATCAGGGGCGGGGCGACAAATAGAGATCCTCGAAGAACCAGTAAATAGCTCGAAAATTCCTTTGGTTTCCTGCCCCTGACGTGCGGCGGGGGTCAGGATCCCTGGGGGCCCAGAAAGGGTTTTGGACTCTTTTCGTGCTTAGCCAGCCTTGCTAAAAACCCGGGCTGTCTCGTTCGCCCCCAAAAAATTCCTATTCTGGTTGATTTGACTAGCCAATTTGCTTAAACTTTGCACAAAAAGATTTCCAGAACCTTTTTGGGCCCTTTTTTGTATGAAAATTTTTCTGTCGCAAAATGGAGTGTTCCCCAGCCCCCTCTGTGTAAACAGAAAGGTTCCCTGCAATTTTTTTAAAACCCTTCTTTTGCGCCTCCCGTCTCTTCCCCCGCAAAAAAATTAATTATTGGCCCCCCCTCAAAAAACCCCTTTTTGCAGCAGCCCAAACAAGGAGTATCGTCTATTTGTGCTGGGTTTATGTTACGAAATTTAATTCCCAATGCATCACAAAAATTTTTAGGGGGAAACGGCACAGTACTTTCGGTGTTCTTTGATTGTGATTTACGGGGGACGGAAACATCTCATCAAAAAAGGGTTTTTTAATGCGGGATTTCCCCACAGTATAGCTTGGGGCTCTGTCTTTTTTTTACATGTGTCAAAAAAAATATCCCCTTTCTCCCCCCCCGTGATATCTGCGCTCCTTGTCTTTCGGTTTTTTTACCCCTCATTTCCCCATAATATTTGGGGCTCCCCCCCCTGCGACTTTGGGCGAGACAAGCCGCTAAACCCAGGGCAGCCCGTGAAAACGGGACTGGGGGGTAACCGACCCTTTGGGTTCAAACTCCGTTTCTAAGCCCCAAAAAATCACCCGGGTTTTTAAAACCATGCAAATTGCAAAAAGGTGAACCCAAAGGGGGGGATGCTTACCCTTTTGGTTCCCCTCTTTTAAACATGGGTTTTTGTAGTGATGGGCAACCCCCTTTTAAATACTGAGCCCTTTGGGCCCGGTTCAACCCGGGTTATTGCCAGCATAATTGGGGGGGGACGGATTTTCCCCCCGCAATTTCGCCCGGGAGCCCTTTCCCGCGGGGCAGGGGGGGGCAGCTCGCCGGCCCCCATAGACTGTCAATTTTTAAAACGCGTTTCGCGCCGGGAAATTAAAAAATTGTCAATTTCTCCCCCCGGGGGATTCGCCGGGGCGGGAAAGGGGAGACGGAAAACCATTTTTCTCTTGGGGGAACTGTGGATTACCCTTGTTACTGAACGGTTTTGGGGCCGTAATGCAAACGCAAAAAACGGCGCGCAGTACGGCTCCAATCCGCGCCCAGAAAGCGTGTGAACATTGCCAAAGGGCCGGTTCACACGGTTTATTCCCGACGATTTGTGGCCTATTGACGCACAAATCCCCCGGAAAAAGGGGGGACGGGGGGGGGGGGGGCGCGGCGGGGGCCCGCCCCCGGCCCCTGACGATGCATTTTTTACGGGGGGTCCGCGCCGTAAATAATGTGCATGTCCTTTTCCCCTCCGGGGGCGGTTTTTGGACGGGGAGGAGCGAGGGAAAACCCACTTTTCTCTTCAGGATTTGGATTACCGAAATGACTCCAGGATTGGCGCCGTTTTAAACGCAAATCCGGCGGGAATACGGCCCAAACCCGTCCAATAAGCCGTGTAAAAGGGGCCTTTACAGTGACAAGGCAGGAGTTTTACTTTTTAGTAAAAAAGGTACAAGTGCTTGATAATGAAAAACAATTACTTTCTGTAATCTTGCTAGAGTAATTAGTTTGTCGGACTGAGCCCTTTCCCTTTTGGGGTGTGTCAAACCCGCTCTCCGTTAAACAAAAACGGGGTTGTTAACGGCAACCAGGTAAGCATAAAAAATTGGTGCACCAGAACATCAAATTTTCCTTGTTCATGCAGACAGGTAATACTGTGCAGTGTCCATTTTTTACTGGACAGAAGAAATGGTACTGTGCAGTGTGATATATGCAGGATAAGGGAGGGTACTTTCTGTGTGTATATAAGGACTAAGCATGGTTGTCGTATGATATACACAGGACTAAAGCAGTGGTACTGTGCAGTGTGATATACAAGGTCTAGAGCAGTGTTACAATGCAGTGTTATATATACAGGACTAGAGCAGTGGTACTGTGCAGTATGATATACACAGGACAAAAGCAGTGGTACTGTGCAGTATGATATACACAGGACAAAAGCAGTGGTACTGTGCAGTGTGATATATACAGGACTAAAGCAGTGTTCCAGGCATATGATATATCGGATAGGCAGTGGTATGTGAATGTGAATTTTAAAGTCTAGAGCAGTGTTACAGTGCAGTGTGATATATACAGGACTAGAGCAGCGGTACTGTGCAGTGTGATATACACAGGACTAAAGCAGTGGTACTGTGCAGTGTGATATACACAGGACTAGAGCAGTGGTACAGTGCAGTGCTATATGTTCAGTACAGACGTAGTACAGTACACTAGAAGTAGTACTGTGCAGTGTAGCTGTATATACAGGACTAGAGCAGTGGTACTGTGCACTGTGATATACACTCACCGGCCACTTTATTAGGTACACCTGTCCAACTGCTCGTTAACACTTAATTTCTAATCAGCCAATCATATGGCGGCAACTCAGTGCATTGGGCCCAGGGTAGACATGGTCAAGACAATCCCCTTTGCAGTTCAAACCGAGCATCAGTAGGGGGAAAAAGGTGATTTGAGTGCCTTTGAACGGGCATGGTTTTTGGGTGCCAGAAGGGCTGGTCTGAGTATTTCAGAAACTGCTGATCTCGGGGATTTTCACGGCACAACCATCTCTAGGGTTTACAGAGAATGGTCCGAAAAAGAAAAACATCCAGTGAGCGGCAGTCCTGTGGGCGAAATGCCTTGTTGTTGCCAGGGTCAAAGGAGAATGGGCAGACGGGTTCGAGCTGATGGGAAAGGCAACAGTGACTCAAATAGCCACCCGTTAAAACCCAAAGGTAGGAAAGAAAGCATTTCTGAACGCACAGTACGGCGAACTTTGAGGCAAGATGGCTACAGCAGCAGAAGACCACACGGGTGCCACTCCTTTCAGGCTAAGAACAGGAAAACTGAGGCTCCAATTGCCCAAGCTCATCGAAATTGGACAGTAGAAGATTGGAAAAAGTTTGCCATGGTCTGATGAGTCTCGATTTCTGCTGCGACATTCGGATGGTAGGGTCAGAATTTGGCGTCAACAAACATGAAAGCATGGTTTCCATCCTGCCTTGTATCAACGGTTCAGGCTGGTGGTGGTGGTGTCATGGTGGGGGGAAATATTTTCTTGGCACTCTTTGGGCCCCTTGGTACCAATTGAGCATCGTTGCAACACCTTGTGGAATCTATGCCACGAAGAATTGAGGCAGTTCTGAAGGCAAAAGGGGGTCCAACCCGTTACTAGCATGGTGTACCTAATAAAGTGGCCGGTGAGTGTATACAGGAATAGAGCAGTGCTATTGTGCAGTGTAGCTGTATATACAGGACTAGAGCAGTGGTACTGTGCACTGTGATATATACAGGACTAGAGCAGTGGTATTGTGCAGTGTAGCTGTCTATACAGGACTAGAAAAGTAGTACTGTGCAGTGTAGCTGTATATACAGGACTAGAGCAGTAGTACTGTGCAGTGTAGATGTATATACAGGACAAGAGCAGTAGTACTGTGCAGTGTAGATGTATATACAGGACTAGAGCAGTGGTACTGTGCAGTGGAGGTGTATATACAGGACTAGAGCAGTAGTACTGTGCAGTGTAGGTGTATATACAGGACTAGAGCAGTAGTACTGTGCAGTGTAGATGTATATACAGGACCAGAGCAGTAGTACTGTGCAGTGTGAAATTTACAGGAATAGAGCAGTAGTACTGTGCAGTGTAGATGTATATACAGGACTAGAGCAGTGGTACTGTGCAGTGGAGGTGTATATACAGGACTAGAGCAGTAGTACTGTGCAGTGTAGATGTATATACAGGACTAGAGCAGTAGTACTGTGCAGTGTAGATGTATATACAGGACTAGAGCAGTGGTACTGTGCAGTGGAGGTGTATATACAGGACTAGAGCAGTGGTACTGTGCATTTTAGAAAGTATATATAGAGGACTAGAGCAGTAGTACTGTGCATGTAGGTGTTTTAAACAGGACTAGAGCAGTAGTACTGTGCAGTGGGAGATGTATATACAGGACCAGAGCAATAGTACTGTGCAGTGTGAAATTTACAGGAATAGAGCAGTAGTACTGTGCAGTGTAGATGTATATACAGGACTAGAGCAGTGGTACTGTGCAGTGGAGGTGTATATACAGGACTAGAGCAGTAGTACCGCCGCGGCCCCGTGCTGCTCAGCTGGCAGCGTCGCGATGAAGTGATGTCATCGCGACGCTGCCTCTCCTCGGGCGCACAGCGCGTCATAAGCTGTGCGCCCAAGGAGCGGCCGGCGGAGCACGGGACTGAAGAGGAGCGCGCGGCCGGGAAGTAGGTAAGGTGAGTATAAATGCTATTATTTTTACCTGCCTGAGCCCCTATACCTGCCTGAGCCCCTATATACCTGCCTGCCTGAGCCCCTATATACCTGCCTGAGCCCCTATATACCTGCCTGCCTGAGCCCCTATATACCTGTCTGCCTGAGCCCCTATATACCTGCCTGCCTGAGCCCCTATACCTGCCTGAGCCCCTATACCTGCCTGCCTGATCCCCTATATACCTGCCTGCCTGAGCCCCTATATACCTGCCTGCCTGAGCCCCTATACCTGCCTGCCTGAGCCCCTATATACCTGCCTGCCTGAGCCCCTATATACCTGCCTGCCTGAGCCCCTATACCTGCCTGCCTGAGCCCCTATACCTGCCTGCCTGCCTGCCTGAGCCACTATATACCTGCCTGCCTGAGCCCCTATATACCTGCCTGCCTGAGCCCCTATACCTGCCTGAGCCCCTATATACCTGCCTGCCTGAGCCCCTATACCTGCCTGAGCCCCTATATACCTGCCTGAGCCCCTATATACCTGCCTGAGCCCCTATATCTGCCTGCCTGAGCCCTATATACCTGCCTGCCTGAGCCCCTATACCTGCCTGCCTGAGCCCCTATATACCTGCCTGCCTGAGCCCCTATACCTGCCTGCCTGAGCCCCTATACCTGCCTGAGCCCCTATATACCTGCCTGTGCCCCTATATCTGCCTGCCTGAGCCCCTATATCTGCCTGCCTGAGCCCTATATACCTGCCTGAACCCCTATATCTGCCTGCCTGAGCCTCTATATACCTGCCTGAGCCCCTATATCTGCCTGCCTCTGTACCCCTATATACCTGCCTGAGCTCCTATTTCTGCCTGAGCCCCTATTTCTGCCTGCCTCTGTGCCCCTATATATCTGCCTGAGCCCCTATATCGGCCTGCCTCTGTGCCCCTATATATCTGCCTGAGAGTGCCCCTATATCTGCCTGCCTCTGTGCCCCTATATACTTTCCTGTGTGCCCCCTATATCCATATATGCCTGCCTCTGTGCCCCTATATACCTGCCTGTGTGCCCCTATATCTATATATTCCTGCCTCTCTGCCCCTATATACCTGCCTGTGTGCCCCCTATATCTATATATACCTGCCTGAGTGCCCCTATATACCTGCATGTGTTCCCTTATATCTATATGCCTGCCTGAGTGCCCCTATATACCTGCCTGAGAGCCACTATATCTATATACCTGCTTGAGTGACCCTATATTTATATTCCTGCCTGAGTGACCCTATATTTATATACCTGCCTGAGTGCCCCTATATACCTGCCTGTGTTCCCTTATATCTATATGCCTGCCTGAGTGCCCCTATAAACCTGCCTGTGTGCCCCCTATCTATATACCTGCTTGAGTGACCCTATATTTATATACCTGCCTGAGTGACCCTATATTTATATATCTGCTTTACCTATCTGAGGGGACTTATATACCTATAATTAAGGAGTTGCTGGAAATGTGAGGATTCTAAGATATTTGCGTCCAAATCTGCAGGGACGAGTATTGGCCGGGAGCAATCAGCAGGAAGGTGTGAACCGGATGGAGAAGAAAAGGGAAAGTGAACGACGCTGATCAGAAA
This sequence comes from Phyllomedusa bahiana, assembly GCA_025379985.1. Lineage (NCBI taxonomy): Eukaryota > Metazoa > Chordata > Amphibia > Anura > Hylidae > Phyllomedusa > Phyllomedusa bahiana. The sequence continues at coordinate 77,045 of JAODAL010014364.1, read as the reverse complement.
AGACGTCTCCTGTGAGTCACTAAATGTAACTGCAGTGTAATCACTTATATTTCTGCAGAGCGTCTACATACAACTAGTTTCTACCACTACCTGGTCCCTGTATGGCGGTGGTATATGTAATCCGAGCCTGTGTACAGCTGATAGTCACATGTGGGGGTTGCGTTCGGTCAGGGTCTGGCAGGATTATTTGAGCCTTAAGTAGTAATAGTTTTGGGTCTTGGTTTTGTAGGAGTGTTTTTTTAGTAACAATCCTTCGTCTGGTAGATTTCTCCATGTATCGGTGGATTATTCAGTGACTGTTATTTAGGGGTATTGCACTGTCATACGGAGGGGAGCGATTTTGAAAAAGCAGATTTGTCAGCTCTGATTTTCATTGTGCAGTGACTGCTGAGGAGATGGACGGGAGCTATGTGGAATATGCAGAGAATTAGTGACAGGAACAGAAGTTTTTTCTATGTGGGAGAAAGTAACTGATGCAAGGGAGAGAGTGGTGCAAGGGGGAGTGAGGGCCTGGTGCAGGGGCGAGAGGAATTAGGGTGGGGGGGTGCAATTTTTTTGGGAGCGAGGGGGGGGGGCGCCATTGGCTGTACTTGCCTAGGGCACCAAAATGCCTTGTCCTGGCCCTGCTGTGCAGTGTGATATATACAGTACTAGAGCAGTGGTACTGTGCAGTGTCGCTGTATATACAGGATAGAGAAGCGATACTACACTGCGGCATAGTATTGGCGACGCATGTAGCGGCACGGGTCACGTGATCCGGCCTTGCCCATTGATAATACACTTATATGGGCAGGACCGTTAGTGACGTGATTGATGGGACGCAGCAGCCAATCACCGCCGGGCTCTGCTGTTGCTATGTTCAGAGACCCCCCCCCGGCCCCGCCCCAGCCGCCGTCTGACAGGAGGGCGATGTAGTTCCGGCAGGCGGGCGGCGGAGTGATTGCTCAGGATCCGGGCAGAGACATGGTGGCCCCTGGTGGAGACCCGCACAGCCGTTACCAACCATGAAGAGATCCCTGGGGTGCCCGGACAAGCCCCAGTGTGCCCCCGGCACCATGGAGGAGAGCCGGGCAGCGCCGTCACTGCGGCGGAGAACGATGGGATCGGAAGAGAGAGCCGGCAGCAGAGAGCAGGTAACCCGGGTGTACCCCGAGTCTGACAGGGGTGTCCTCCCGCCATTAACCTCCTCAAGGTGAAACGTCACAAGCGGCCGCTCAGCGGCTTGTCTGAGGAGCTGACTCTCATCATGGGGAATAGGATAACGGCTTTGTGTCCGGCTGTGCCCGGTGTCTGCAGTCCTGACATGGCGAGCGCTCATCCCCCAGAGCTCAGGCTGCGGCGGCTGATCCCAGGAGCTGACACTCTGTAATGTATGAGATGAAGCCGCTCTGACCCCAGGAGCTGACGCTCTATAATGTATGAGATGAAGCCGCTCTGACCCCAGGAGCTGACGCTCTGTAATGTATGAGGTGAGGCCGCTCTGACCCCAGGAGCTGACGCTCTGTAATGTATGAGATGAAGCCGCTCTGACCCCAGGAGCTGACGCTCTGTAATGTATGAGATGAAGCCGCTCTGACCCCAGGAGCTGACGCTCTGTAATGTATGAGAGGAAGCCGCTCTGACCCCAGGAGCTGACGCTCTGTAATGTTGAGGATAAAGCCGCTCTGACCCCAGGGCTGACGCTCTTGTAATGTTGAGGGAGGCCGCTCTGACCCCAGGAGCTGACGCTCTGTAATGTTGAAGAAGCCGCTCTGACCCCAGGAGCTGACGCTCGTAAGATGAGTAAAGCCGCTCTGACCCCGGAGCTGACGCTCTTAAGTATGGGGTAAAGGCCGTTTCTAGACCCCCAGGAGCTAAACGCTCTAAAACGATGGGGTAAAGGCCGCTCTGACCCCGGGAGCTGACGCTCTTAATGTAGGTGAGCCGCTCTGACCCCGGGGAGCTGACGCTCTTAAGTGTGGGGTAAGCCGCTCTGACCCCGGAGCTGACGCCCCTAAGTGGATGAGCCGCTCTGACCCCGGAGCTGACGCTCTTAACTTTTGGGGAGAGCCGCTCTGACCCCGGAGCTGACGCTCTTAACGTAAAGGTGAGGCCGCTCTGACCCCGGGAGCGGACGCTCTTAATTTTGGGGTAAAGGCCGCTCTGACCCCAGGAGCTGACGCTCTTAAGTAGTGAGTAAAGCCGCTCTGACCCCGGGACTGACGCTCATAAGTGTGAGGTGAGGCCGCTCTGACCCCGGAGCTGACGCTCTGTAAGTGTGAGGTGAGGCCGCTCTGACCCCAGGAGCTGACGCCTTAAATGTGAGGTGGGGCCCGCTCTGACCCCAGGAGCTGACGCTCTATAATTGTGAGGGGAGGCCGCTCTGACCCCTGGAGCTGACGCTCTTTATGGTTTGAGGTGAGGCCGCTCTGACCCCAGGAGCTGACGCTCTATAACGTGTGAGGTGAGGCCGCTCTGACCCCATGAGCTGACGCTCTATAACGTGTGAGGTGAGGCCGCCTGACCCCAGGAGCTACGCTCTATAACGTGTGAGGTGAGGCCGCTCTGACCCCAGGAGCTGACGCTCAAAACGTGTGGGGTGAGGCCGCTCTGACCCCAGGACCTAAACGCTCTATAACGTGTGAGGGAGGCCGCTCTGACCCCAGGAGCTGACGCTCTATAACGTGTGGGGTGAGGCCGTTTCTGCCCCCCAGGCGCTGACGCTCTATAACGTGTGAGGTGAGCCGGCCTGACCCCAGGAGCTGACGCTCTATAACGTGGAGGTGAGCCGCCTGACCCCAGAGCTTGACGCTCTATAACGGTGAGGTGAGGCCGCCTGACCCCAGGAGCTGACGCTCTATAACGTGTGAGGTGAGCCGCCGCTGACCCCAGGAGCTGACGCTCTATAACGTGTGAGGTGAGGCCGCCTGACCCCAGAGCGACGCTCTATAACGTGTGAGGTGAGGCCGCGCTGACCCCAGGAGCTGACGCTCTATAACGTGTGAGGTGAGGCCGCGCTGACCCCAGGATCTGACGCTCCTTAAACGTGATGAGGTGAGGCCGCTCTGACCCCAGGAGCTGACGCTCTATAACGTGTGAGGTGAGGCCGCGCTCACCCCAGGAGCTGACGCTCTATAACGTGTGAGGTGAGGCCGCGCTGACCCCAGGAGCTGACGCTCTATAACGTGTGAGGTGAGGCCGCGCTGACCCCAGGAGCTACGCTCTATAACGTTGAGGTGAGGCCGCTCTGACCCCAGGAGCTGACGCTCTATAACGTGTGAGGTGAGGCCCGCTCTGACCCCAGGAGCTGACGCTCAATAACGTGTGAGGTGAGCCGCTCTGACCCCAGGAGCTGACGCTCTATAACGTGTGAGGTGAGCCGCCTGACCCCAGGAGCTGACGCTCTATAACTGTAGTGAGTGAGGCCGCTCTGACCCCAGGAGCTGACGCTCTATAACGTATTGAGGTGAGGCCGCTCTGACCCCAGGAGCTGACGCCTATAACGTGTGAGGTGAGCCGCTCTGACCCCCAGGAGCTGACGCTCTATACGTGTAGGTGAGGCCGCTCTGACCCCAGGAGCTGACGCTCTATAACGTTGTGAGGATGAGGCCGCTCTGACCCCAGGAGCTGACCTCTGTAACGTGTGAGGTAGAGCCGCTCTGACCCCAGGAGCGACGCTCTGTAACGAGTGAGGTGAGGCCGCTCTGACCCCAGGAGCTGACGCTCTGTAACGTGTGAGGTTGAGGCCGCTCTGACCCCGGGAGCTGACGCTCTGTAACGTATGAGGTGAGGCCGCGCTGACCCCAGGAGCTGACGCTCTATAACGTGTGAGGTGAGGCCGCGCTGACCCCAGGAGCTGACGCTCTATAACGTGTGAGGTGAGGCCGCGCTGACCCCAGGAGCTGACGCTCTATAACGTGTGAGGTGAGGCCGCTCTGACCCCAGGAGCTGACGCTCTATAACGTGTGAGGGAGGCCGCCTGACCCCAGGAGCTGACGCTCTTAACGTGTGAGGTGAGGCCGCTCTGACCCCTGGAGCTGACGCTCTATAACGTGTGAGGTGAGGCCGCTCTGACCCCAGGAGCTGACGCTCTATAACGTGTGAGGTGAGGCCGCTCTGACCCCAGGAGCTGACGCTCTATAACGTGTGAGGTGAGGCCGCTCTGACCCCAGGAGCTGACGCTCTATAACGGCCGCTCTGACCCCAGGAGCTGACGCTCTGTAACGTGTGAGGTGAGGCCGCTCTGACCCCAGGAGCTGACGCTCTCTAACGTGTGTGTTGTGGGCTCTCTGAGCACAGGAGCTGACGCTCTGTAACGTGTGAGGTGAGGCCGCTCTGACCCCAGGAGCTGACGCTCTGTAACGTGTGAGGTGAGGCCGCTCTGACCCCAGGAGCTGACGCTCTGTAACGTGTGAGGGGAGGCCGCGCTGACCCCAGGAGCTGACGCTCTGTAACGTGTGAGGGGAGGCCGCGCTGACCCCAGGAGCTGACGCTCTGTAACGTGTGAGGGGAGGCCGCGCTGACCCCAGGAGCTGACGCTCTGTAACGTGTGAGGGGAGGCCGCTCTGACCCCAGGAGCTGACGCTCTGTAACGTGTGAGGGGAGGCCCGCTTCGACCCCAGGAGCTGACCGCTCTGTAACGTGAGGGGAGGCCGCTCTGACCCCAGGGGGCTGACGCTCTGTAACGTGTGAGGGGAGGCCGCTCTGACCCCAGGACGACGCCGGGTAACGTGTGAGGGAGGCCGCTCTGACCCAGGAGCTGACGGCTCTGTAACGTGTGAGGGAGGCCGCTCTGACCCCCAGGAGCTGACGCTCTGTAACGTGTGGGGGGAGGCCGGCTCTGCCCCCCAGGAGCTGACGCCTGTAACGTGTGAGGGGAGGCCGCTCTGCCCCCAGGAGCTGACGCTCTGTAACGTGTGAGGGGAGGCCGCTCTGACCCAGGAGCTGACCGCTCGTAACGTGGGGAGGGGAGGCCGCCTGACCCCGGGAGCTGACGCTCTGAAAACGGTGAGGGGAGGCCGCTCTGACCCCAGGAGCTGACGCTCTGAAAACGTGTGAGGGGAGGCCGCTCTGACCCCAGGAGCTGACGCTCTGAAACGTGTGAGGGGAGGCCGCACAGACCCCAGGACTGACGCCTGTAACGTGTGAGGGGAGGCCGCTCTGACCCCAGGCTGACGCCGTAACGTGTGAGGGAGGCCGCTCTGACCCCAGGAGCTGACGCTCTGTAACGTGTGAGGGAGGCCCGCTCTGACCCCAGGAGTTTGACGCTCTGTAACGTTTTGAGGAGGCCGGCTCTGACCCCAGGAGCTGACGCTCTGTAACGGTGAGGGAGGCCGCTCTGACCCCAGGAGCTGACGCTCTGTAACGTGTGAGGGGAGGCCGCTCTGACCCCAGGAGCTGACGCTCTGTAACGTGTGAGGGGAGGCCGCTCTGACCCCAGGAGCTGACGCTCTGTAATGTGTGAGGGGAGGCCGCTCTGACCCCAGGAGCTGACGCTCTGTAACGTGTGACGTGAGGCCGCTCTGACCCCAGGAGCTGACGCTCTATAACGTGTGAGGTGAGGCCGCTCTGACCCCAGGAGCTGAGCTCTGTAACGTGTGAGGTGAGGCCGCTCTGACCCAGGACTGACGCTCTGTAACGTGTGAGGTGAGGCCGCTCTGACCCCAGGAGCTGACGCTCTGTAACGTGTGACGTGAGGCCGCTCTGACCCCAGGAGCTGACGCTCTGTAACGTGTGACGTGAGGCCGCTCTGACCCCAGGAGCTGACGCTCTGGACCGGGTGACGTGAGGCCGCGCGGACCCCAGGAGCTGACGCTCTGTAAACGTGTGACGTGAGGCCGCTCTGCCCCCCAGGAGCTGACGCTCTGTAACGTGTGACGTGAGGCCGCTCTGACCCCGGGAAAGCGGGAGCTCTGTAACGTGTGACGTGAGGCCGCTCTGCCCCCGGGAGCTGACGCTCTGTAACGTGTGACGTGAGGCCGCTCTGCCCCCCAGGAGCTGACCCCTCTGTAACGTGGGGACGTGAGGCCGCTCTGACCCCAGGAGCTGACGCTCTGTACCGTGTGCCGTGTGGCCGCTCGGACCCCCGTCGCTGACGCTCTGTAACGTGTGACGTGAGGCCGCTCTGACCCCAGGAGCTGACGCTCTGTAACGTGTGACGTGAGGCCGCTCTGACCCCAGGAGCTGAACGCTCTGTAACGTGTGACGTGAGGCCGCTCTTAAACCCCAGGAGCTGACGCTCTGTAACGTGCGAGGGGAGGCCGCTCTGACCCCAGGAGCTGACGCTCTGTAACGTATGAGATGAGGCCGCTCTGACCCCAGGAGCTGACGCTCTGTAACGTGTGACGTGAGGCCCGCTCTGACCCCGGGAGCTGACGCTCTGTAACGTGTGACGTGAGGCCGCTCTGACCCCAGGAGCTGACGCTCTGTAACGTGCGAGGGGAGGCCGCTCTGACCCCAGGAGCTGACGCTCTGTAATTTGCTGTCAGTGTGTGGCCTGGAGGAGCGGCCGGGCTGCTTGTGGCTTGTGCAGGAGGCTCCATGTAATAATACGGGTGAGGTCTGTTTCTTTTCACTGGTGCCCGAGGATGTAATAATGTTGTGTGTGGTGCCCGCAGATGCCTGTGGCCCGGGTGCCCGGCACTGGGTGGGAATCCCAGGCGGCTCAGATGTGTGGCAGCTGCTGCTGCCGCCGCTTGTGCTTCAGTTCTGCACTGAGAGTCTTTTAGGGGCCAGTAAGTGGGAAAGTGATGAGTGCAGAGGGTTTGGCTGCCATGATGGACGGTTTCTGCCCTCACCAGGGGCCTCTTGGTGTCACCCGATGACAACCCTATGCCCCTCTCTCTCTGCCACTAAAGTGGTTTTCTCACTACAAAGCTTTCACCATAAAGGGACAGTTAGATGAAGACTTTTTGTACAGACATTGGCCAATAGAGTTTACTTTAGTTATGAGATAAGAGGGTTTTTATGTGCTCTGAAGTACACACAGGTCTCTATGGTTACCTGCATACCAGACTGATGTCTGTTATCTGACTAGCAGGGAGTGACCTCACCCCACTGACCAACTGAGATTGAAGCAAACTAATTATATCTAACAAGATTAGCTTCACTAAACAAAAGGTACATTTGCTATGAGAACTGTGTAATCTTGTTAGAAATAACAATATCCTGCTCTGTCAGAGTAAAGGCTCCCTAGAAGTTGAATATGCTAATCACTGCTAAAGAACCACCCACAGCCCGAGGAGACAGTCAGTGTAAAACTCAGTGACTCGGCGAACCCCAAGATCTTCCGGCTGCAATCCTCCTAAATCCAATACTTTCTGTTCTGTGTAATTTTAAGCATTTATCTTTCTTATAGGTTGGACTTGATGGACCTGTGTCCTTCGAAAACCTCATCTACTATGTTACTATTATCAATTTACTTTTGTACCTAGTGGAACCACAAGTCCCAGCATTTCCAGCCTCAACTGAGAGCTTTCCTAACAGTTGGTGCAACAAGAGGCTTGCCTGCTCAGATTGTTAGTGGGGTTCTGCCCTCATGTGCTCCCCCTGCAAATATCCAGTCCTGGTGTGGAGCTGTGTGCCGGCTCCATGCAGTGTGTGTGACTGCTGGAGTAGGAACAGGTTTTACTCTGCACAGAACCTACAGGAACTCTCCGGGGCACAGGGATGAAGACTGCACCCGCCATGTGGTAGGAGGTCAGTGCTTGGGATGATGCAGTAGTAATAGGTCAGCGCTTGTGATGAGGGAGCAGTCGGAGTAGGTCAGCGCTTGTGATGATGGAGCAGTAGGAGTAGGTCAGTGCTTGGGATGATGGAGCAGTAGGAGTAGTAGATCAGTGCTTGTGTTGATGGAGCAGTAGGAGTAGATCAGCGCTGGGATGATGGAGCAGTGATTTAGGTCAGCGCTTGGGATGATGGAGCAGTAGGAGTAGGTCAGCGCTTGTCATGATGGAGCAGTAGGAGTAGGTCAGCGCTTGGGATGATGGAGCAGTAGTAGATCAGCGCTTGGGATGATGGAGTAGTAGATCAGTGCTTGTCATGATGGAGCAGGAGTAGTAGGAGGTCAGCGCTTGTCATGATGGAGCAGGAGTAGTAGGAGGTCAGCGCTTGTCATGATGGAGCAGGAGTAGTAGGAGGTCAGCGCTTGTCATGATGGAGCAGGAGTAGTAGGAGGTCAGCGCTTGTGATGATGGAGCAGGAGTAGTAGGAGGTCAGTGCTTGTCATGATGGAGCAGGAGTAGTAGGAGGTCAGCGCTTGGGATGATGGAGCAGGAGTAGTAGGAGGTCAGCGCTGGGGATGATGGAGCTGGAGTAGTAGGAGGTCAGTGCTTGTCATGATGGAGCAGGAGTAGTAGGAGGTCAGCGCTTGTGATGATGGAGCAGGAGTAGTAGGAGGTCAGCGCTTGGGATGATGGAGCAGGAGTAGTAGGAGGTTAGGAGGTCAGCGCTTGGGATGATGGAGCAGGAGTAGTAGGAGGTCAGTGCTTGTCATGATGGAGCAGGAGTAGTAGGAGGTCAGAGCTTGGGTTGATGGAGCAGGAGTAGTAGGAGGTCAGCGCTTGGGATGATGGAGCAGGAGTAGTAGGAGGTCAGCGCTTGGGATGATGGAGCAGGAGTAGTAGGAGGTCAGCGCTTGTGATGATAAAGCAGTAGTAGTAAGTCAGTGCTTGTACCTATGATCAGGGGTGTGGAGTCGGCAAGCCAAAGCCCCGACTCCTCAATTTCCCAAACCTCCGACTCCTGACTCCCTCATACACGGCGCATGTTTAAGTGATAACTTTACTGTAGTAAAATGGTCACATCAGGCTGTTTATCACCTTATGATACAATAATCAAGCTATTTAGGTAGAACAGACACTGACAAGCAAAAGGGTAACAATGTTTTGATCTTTTGAACACTTGTGGGTAGAGTTGAAGAAAATCTGTATTTGTATCCAAGTCCAGTCTGCACCAACATTGGGAATGTGTAGAAGAGACCTGGGATCAGATTTTGGTCAAGATATACTTGAATCTGATCCAGAGCCCAGAAGGATTCAGGCAGTATTGAAAACCAAAGGTGGATTTCCCATATACTAACAAAATTAATAAAAATTAACATTTTGATTTTTAGGAGCAAAACAGTAACACTGCAGTTACGGGAAATAATCTGCAGAACTAAGCAGATGCTAAATACTTGCAAGTAAAATTTATGTATAAGATAGATAAGATGACTGTATATAAAATTACAGTAGCCTCATGTACAAAGTGGTAGTGGATGGTGAGATATGGAGCCTGAAAGTCACAAGTTCAAAACATTGTTACCATTTTGCTTGTCAGTGTAAAATATATTTATTGGAAATGACTTTAGGACACAAAAAATTGTAAATATGCAAAACACTACAGGAACATTTGTGGAGTCTTTGAATCTATTCTGAAAAATAGTATTGTCTCCATCAGATCCTGCATACATGACCTCACATCTGATCTCATTATTTCCAGGCTAGAGAACTGCCTCTCTACACTAACTTGGGTTGGGGGCAAAGCAGTGACCACAGGGGCAGCATCTCTAACAATGTCGGGGTATAAAGGAATTCCTCAGACAGTCAGTTTTGATGAATGGTTGATCTTCTACTTCTTTGAAAGCAGGTGAAAAATTCTGCTGAAATCTGTTTGTTTGGGAGTGGGAATCTTTTCCCCTGGGGCAGCGCTTTGCCTGCTCCATGTCATCAATTACACTCCTCATGTGATGAGGCTGAAGATATGGGACAGTAGCACTGGCTGGACCCAATTCCTCTTGCTCTTTGCATTGAACTAACTGGACCAACTTATTATAGATTTTGGGAGTTGGAATCGGTCCCTTTTATGACGACTCCGACTCCTGCAAAATAGCCTCCGACTCCACAGCCCTGGCTATGATGACGATTTAGTAGCAGTGTAGGAGGAGGTCTTGTGACTGATGTGGTGCAGTTATCGGCGGCTCACTGTTAATATCACATAGCAGTAAGTGACTATGTGTGAGGATAACAGGTAGAAAGTGGCGTAATGTATTCATTGGCTCTCCATGGATGTTACAGGGAAGTTCGTAAGTAATCCCACGGTCGGATGTTTCGGTCAGGAGTGGCCTTCATCAAGGGGGACCGGAGTAGGAGATAGTGCAGTGGGGAGAGGGGAACTTTCTACTTGCTCTCTTAACAAATAAATGGTCACTTATTGTATGGTGATAAAGTGGATTCTTCTCTGCATTGGTAGAGCCTGATGGCATTTCCACTGGGCTACACAGCATAGGACAAAAAACTCATCGGAAGCCAAAGCCTAAAAACTGCTTTTTGTCCAAAGCAGCTGTGTTTCCAACGAGGTTGTTTTTAGGACGGGTTTTAGTTTTTTGTCACATTTTTGGACCAATTTTAATGTATGCAAAATCCATATACCTTGTTAAACACCTGGGCAGTCTTTCAGCAGAACCGTCCAAAAACCGTCCGGCGGTTTACATAGACTTCAATAGTAAATTTTCTGCTCTGTTGTTTTTTTTTTTTGCAACATTGCAAAAACGAGCAGGAAAAAAAATGCTTTGTGGAGACTAGAGAACATTTCTTTATTAGGGTATGTTCACATGGGGTGATTTTGGCGCGCATTTTGCCTCGTATTTGCGCTCTAATATGGGCGAGCTGTGCGCCGAAATTACGGTAATCCACAGTTCTCAGAGAGCTATGGATTACGCCGCCTCTCTCCGCTCGCACAATATGATGTTATTGTACGAGCGGGGAGATAAGTGACATGTCAATAACTTGCGGTGAATACGCGCCGCGAGTAATGAATGTCAATGGGGCCGACGGGCTTCCGCACCCCCCCGAGCCACGGGACTACGCGTGTAATAGTGCAAGCTCCCGCTAGACACTAAGTACTGTGCCGCATACTGTATGGGCCGCCGTACATCGTGTGAACATACCCTTTAGTTTATGCTCACAAGGCGTCTCTCGGCACGTACCTGTGCGCGCCGCAAAGCGCTGTGTGTTTAGAAGAATGCGCTCTCGGCCGGCCCCATTCGCTTTCATTATCTGTGCCACGTGTATGCTGGAGAGTAGTGACGTCACTTCTTTCTGCCACTGTTCAATGCGAGGCGGGGAAGCTCTCTTTATGAGAGCTATGATTACCGTAAATATAGGATGTATTTCGTGCCGCATTGCAGCGCAATTACACCCCGAGATACGTCCTGAAAGACGCTGTGTGAACATCCCCTTAAAGTCTATGGGATCTGTTGTCAGTCACTTTTTCAGCGGTTTTAGAAAATGGGAAAACACTGAAAAAACGACGGCTTTTGTGTGCAGTGGAGACGTCGCCTGAGGCCATGTTCACACGGCTTAATTGCGGGAAGTAATTACGCCCCGCAAATACGCCGTGTGGACGGGGGCAGGAGGGGTGGGACCAGCAGCCCGCCGGCCCATAGACATTCATTACTAGCGGCTCGTATACACCGCTAGTAAATGACATGTCACTTATCTCCCCCTGCGGAGTATTCGCCGAGCAGGGAGAGGAGACGTAATCCATAGTTCTCTATGACAACTGTGGATTCCCGTAATGACTGGGACGTGTTCCAGCCCATAATTCACTGCAGTACGGTGCGAAATACGTCCCAGAATAAGCCGTGTGAACATGGCCTTATTCTACTCGTGCTGTTGATGATGTAGTTGTAGGACAGTGCTACATCCATTGCTCAGGTCACAGTCTTATCTGTTATAAGCCAGAACAAGGCTGCTGGTAGCCCTAATCTCCATGTGTAATGGAGCGAGGTTATTGGGAGCAGTACTCATGGTGATCACTGTCCCCTTCACACTGTTAATAGTCCTTCACCTTTCTCTATGACCATATTTATCCAGTAGACCCTTTTCCTACAGAAACCAGAATTGGTGATTACTCCCTTTGGTGTGAACAGGGCTCTATCCTGTATGCGGGGCGGTGCAGGTCTGTGCGGACGGCGTAGGCTGCCATGTTGGGGACGCTGCTCGGTTGCGCCCCATGGCCTGGATATCGCCTGCATTCTTCTGACATGAGGTCTGAGCAATTCTTTTGGAAAATGTACAGAAACTGCTCCTGGAGTCTGAGAGGCTGTGTCCTGCCAAGGAGTGCGAGCTTGGAGCTCTCTGCTTATTATCTGTCACTGAGGAGTCCTGCTCCGCCGGTGTCACCGCTGCTCACTCTGGAGAGTGACGGACAGTGTTATCATGTTCCGGATATATCCGTACGGCACAGACGTATGCCGACATGTGTGGCCAGAGGATTGCTGAGCTGTGAGGAGCTTAGTCCTGGTCACTGCTTTCCTATAGTGATGGCTCAGGGTGGGGAGGAGGCGCCGCTGTCACATGCATGGAGCAGTTTCCTCATCTTGAGAGTCAATGCGATGATCTGCTTACATAGGTGCCAAACTGCGCCCCACCACCCAGCTACAACACACATCAACCCAACTGTTATAGATTATGTAAATACATGATGGGAGTTGTAGTTTCCCAACAGCTGGAGGGCCGCAGTTTGACACCCCTGTAAAATATAATAGCTGCCTCCCAGGTTAACCAGGTGGGGTCTTCAGCCTCGTGTTTAGGGCGGTGAGAAGCCCTGATTGCGCCTTTCTTTCTGTTTGCTTTCACTTTGTGTCCTTCCCAACCCTCGGACTCTGGAGCATTTGTCATTGAACTAGTGATAGCAACACGTTATCATTGCCCGGGAGGCAGGAGCAGGGAGCCAGCCTGGAAATTTCCACATCCCTCACAGATGTAGAGCTGCTGACGAGCCATGAACATGAGGATCTAATGGCTAGAAGAGGAGAAGGTGGCGGGTCCGTGCAGCTGCCCTAGTGCTGCTTGTCTTTGGTTTATGGCTTTTATGTGGCTCATGTTACATCTGATGTTATAAGACCAAAGCAGAAGGGACTGGATTGTTTTTTTTGGTATTTGCAAGCCAGTGTCTACAGTCCTCCCATTATCATTGGAAGCAGTGGATCAGGACACCTCTGCTGATGTGTGGATGGAGGAGTCGCTCAATCATGTCATTCGTTAAAAGGGTTTCCTCCTAATAACTTCTCATCCATCCATCAGACTGGCGGGGGTCCAACGCTGACATCCAGACCAGTGACAGGCCAATTAGGAGAATAGGGCTAATGAACTGAGCGGCATTCAAATGCCTTTCACAGTCTGTGTGAGTGACAGAGATAGCAGAGTGCTATGCGCGCGTGTTGATTGGAGCAGCGGTGTGCTTATTGTATCGCCCGCCTGTTGAATGGAGCAGTACTGTGCTTATTGTATCGCCCGCCTGTTGAATGGATCAGTACTGTGCTGATTGTATCGCCCGTGTGTTGAATGGAGCAGTACTGTGCTTATTGTATTGCCCGTGTGTTGAATGGAGCAGTACTGTGCTCATTGTATCGCCCGCGTGTTGAATGGAGCAGTACTGTGCTAATTGTATCGCCCGCGGGTTGAATGGAGCAGTACTGTGCTTATTGTATCGCCCGTGTGTTGAATGGAGCAGTACTGCGCTTATTGTATTGCCCGAGTGTTGTATTGAGCAGTACTGTGCTTATTGTATCGCCCGCGTGTTGAATGGAGCAGTACTGTGCTTATTGTATCGCCCGCCTGTTGAATGGAGCAGTACTGTGCTTATTGTATCGCCCGCCTGTTGAATGGAGCAGTACTGTGCTTATTGTATCGCCCGCCTGTTGAATGGAGCAGTACTGTGCTCATTGTATCGCCCGCCTGTTGAATGGAGCAGTACTGTGCTCATTGTATCGCCCGCCTGTTGAATGGAGCACGACTGTGGTTAGTGTATCTCCCGCCTGTTGAATGGAGCAGTACTGTGCTTATTGTATCGCCTGCGTGTTGAATGGAGCAGTACTGTGCTTATTGTATCGCCTGCGTGTTGAATGGAGCAGTACTGTGCTTATTGTATCGCCCGCCTGTTGAATGGAGCAGTACTGTGCTCATTGTATCGCCCGCCTTTGAATGGAGCAGTACTGTGCTTATTGTATCGCCCGCGTGTTGAATGGAGCAGTACTGTGCTTATTGTATCGCCCGCGTGTTCATTGGAGCAGTACTGTGCTTATTGTATCGCCCGCGTGTTGAATGGAGCAGTACTGTGCTTATTGTATCGCCCGCGTGTTGAATGGAGCAGTACTGTGCTTATTGTATCGCCCGCGTGTTGAATGGAGCAGTACTGTGCTTATTGTATCGCCCCTCTATTAAAACAAGGTCACTTAGAGACCCCTGTCCTTATGATTGCTGGAGTTACTATTGTTTAGACTTTTCTCACTTATCTTTTGATTAGTTATTAAGATATTATGGTAAAATACCCTTTTAATCCGCTCTTTCATCGGTCATTTACCCCCATTAAGGGCCGTTCACAGACACAGCATGTTTGGATCCGAAAATCAGATCCAAAAATGCTGCAGCGATCAGATCCAACACGCAGCTGCACCCAGGATCGCCCCCTATAGTTTATTATAGGGCTCCTGCTGCATCTTTCGGACCAAGCATTGACAGGGCAATTCTTGGGATGGATCTGAAAGACGGAGTGAGACGTTAAAAGTAATGTAAAATCGCACTACTATTTATTAAATATGTGTTTGGGGCCCAACAAACGGATCCAAACACGTATCTAAAAGCGTATGTTCACATAGCCCCGACATGCCGTGTGAACATACCCTGACTGTCCAAGCGCTTTTTCCTTAGTACACCCGGGTTTAGACGCAACAACGTTTTTTTGCTGCTTGGTAATTCTACTAATTTTAGTTTTTTGCCTTTTTTCCCATTAAATGGAAGATTTTATTTTTCTTTTTAATATTAGGGGAAATGCTAATAAAAGAAGGAACTTTATTTTTCACTTTATATAATTTTTTTTATACATCAAATGTGATGCAAAAATAAGTTTTGTGATTGCCACTTTTCCATTGCTGTTTGGGCGGTCAGTTTTTTTTTTTTTTTTCTATTAAGTATATGGTCAGAAAAGGATGCAGCAGCATTGATGTTTAATCTTTTTTTTTTTTTTTTTTTGCTGACTTCTTCTGTGATTGGGGCAAATATGAGCCTCAGCTACAGGGGAAATACAACCCTATACCTTACTGCAGAGCTGATCTGGGTCTGATAATATCCAAAAATTCAGAGAAATTGGACATTTACTTAAAATCACAGGAACACAGCCAAGCTTACTACACAGTGGCAGGCAATAAGCCCCCAGTGCACATGGCAAAAGTTGCACAGGTGCAGAATACTGATTATTAATCACTTGCACCTATCGATATAGAGATAGATATATATAGAGGTGTGTGGGGGGGGGGGGTGATTGCTTAGTAAATAACTATGGGTTGGATAAAAACCGGTTCACCCAGAGAAGTACAGTTGAAACCAGAAGTTTACATACACCATATAAAAAGACACATATGCATGCTTTGACATGAAATCCGAATAAACCTTTCCCGTTTTAGGTCAATTAGGAACCAAAATTATTTATATTTGCCAAATGTCAGAATAATGAGAATTTTTAAGGCATTGTTATTACTTTCTGCGAAGTCAAAAGTTTCCATACATTTCATTAGTATTTGGTAGCATTGCTGTTAAACTGTATGACTTGGGTCAATCGTTTTGGATTCCTTCTACAAGCTTCTCACAATTGTTGGTAGGAATTTTGGCCCATTCCTCCTGACAGAACTGGTGTAACTGTCGCCTTGCTCGCACCTGCCTTTTCAGCTTTGCCCATAAATTTTCAATAGGTTTGAGATCAGGGCTTTGTGATGGCCGCTCCAAAACATTGACTTGGTTATCCTTAAGCCACTTTGTAATCAGTTTGTCTGTCTGCTTCGGGTCATTGTCCATTTGGAAGACCCATTTTCACCCATGCTTTAACCTTCTGGCTGATGTCTTGAGATGTTGCTTCAGTATTGCCACATAATCTTCTTTCCTCATGATCCCATCTATTTTTGAAAATGCACCGGTCCCTCCTGAAGCCAAACAACCCCACAACATGATGCTACCACCCCTGTGTTTCACAGTTTGGATGGTGTTCTTAGGCTTCCAAGCTTCTCCCTTTTTCCTCCAATCGTAATGGTGGTCATTATGGCCAAACAGTTTGATTTTAGTTTTGTCAGACCTCAGGACATGTCTCCAGTAATGTAGGTCTTTGTTACTGTGTGTATTTGGAAACATTAATCTGGCTTTTATATGTTCCTTTTGGAGTAAAGGCTTCTTCCTGGCAGAGTGGCCTCTCGGTCCATGTTGATACAGTACTCGTTTCACTGTGGATAGTGACACAATCTTACCAGATTCTGTCTGCATCTTCACAAGGTCTTTTGTTTTTGTTCTTGGGTTGATATGCACATGTTGGACCAAAGCACGTTCATCTCTGACACAGAACCCGTCTCCTTAGTTAGCAGTATGATGGCTGGACATTCCCATCTTGTTTGTACTTACGTATAATTGTTTGTACAGATGAACAAGGCACCTTCAGGTATCTGGAAATTGCACCCAAGCATCATCCAGACTTGTGCAAGTACAAAATTCTTTCTGATATTTTGGCTGATTCCATTAGACTTTCCCATGATGTTACACACAGAAGCAGTGTGTTTCTGGTGAGCATTCAAAAAGACACATCCACAGGTGTGTCTCTATCTCAAATGTTGCCCATAAACCAGAAGCTTCCAAACACATGACCTCACCATATGGGCTGTCCCAAATAGTTTAAAGGCATAGAAATCCCAGTGTATTTATCTTTTTTTTTTTTTTTTTTTTTTTTTTTTTACCTTTTCAGAAAGTAATAAAAACGCCTTAAAAATTCTCTCTCTCATGATTCTGGCATTTGGCAAATAGAAATCATTTTGGTTCCTAATTGACCTAAAATGGGGAAGGTTTATTCTGATTTCATGTCAGATAGTGAGAAAAACCTGCAGATGGGGCTTTATATATAGTATGTGGAAACTTCTGGGTTCAACTGTATATAGATGTGACCTCAAAATCTCGCACATCTGGAACCCGAACTCAAGAACATACCCCTGACAATTTCGGCTAAGAATGGAGAGTTGTGCGTAAGCAAAGCCAGTTCTCCATTCTGAGCCGATACTTTCAGGGAGTGTTCCCAAGACAGATGGGAGTCCCAGAGATGGACATTGGGAACCACTTGGACCCTTTAGGACAGGCATCCTCAAACTGCAGCCCTCCAGCTGTTAGGAAACTACAACTCCCATCATTCCCACTGTTATAGATTATATAAACGCATGATGAGAGTTGTAGTTTCCCAACAGCTGGAGGGCGGCAGTTTGAGGATGCCTGCTTTAGGATATAGCTGTAGTGATTCTTGGCACTGCGGTTAGTTTCACTTGGTCTTCTCTTTAGCTCTGTCACTCATCATTACACAAGACACACTGTATTCTCCGCTCTGTGGAACAGTAAATTATGGATGGAGCAGCTCCAGTGTATGCGGACGTCGTCTGCTTCTCGTCTTTCTGCAGTGCTGGGACAGGATGACCTCTTGCAGATTTGCAGGGATTTGGTTCTGTCAGAGGAGATGTGTGCTCCAACAGAGGTATTCCCATCACAGCAAGTGCTGCTGGAAGGGCCAGTTACTGTAAAGCAATTTTGAAAATTAATTTTAACAAATTTGTATGCTTTACCTAATACCGGCATTTTTTTTTTTTTTTTTTTTTTTTTTTTGCACCTTCAATTTGCTGTCTTAACTTCATGGTTACTGGCAACCACTGTGTTGCAGCGTTATGAAAGACTGTCTGAGAATAAGTTCATTTGACTAAGTGGGGGGGGGGGGGTGTGAAGGGAGTACCGCCATACTGGCCAGCGGCAACGTTACCGTAAACTTGCATTACCGGCCACCACTGAAAGCATATATTGGTGGTGTGGAATTATGTAGCCAAGACAGTAAGTTGAAGGTGCAAAAAAGGCCTGTGTTAGGTAAAGTATACATATTTGTTAATAACATGCATTTTGAAAATTGCTTACTTTACAGTAACTAGCCCTTCCAGTAGCACCTGCTGTGTTGGGAATACCCTTTAAGTAGTAAAAAACTAATAATATAGTATCCAATCTCCAATAAAGGAGAAAAAAAGAACAAAGGCACAACACCTCGTGCAATTAACTCCTTATTGATGCATATACATAAACTATAAAATAGGAAAATGGTGATGTGAAGCAAATGTACTTTTTTTTGCAAATTTTTATTTTTTATAAAGTTGTAAAACATAAAGAAAGCTATATAAATGTATACGTTTGGTATTGCTAGAATCGCACTGATACCTGGAATACAGATGGCATGTCATTTATACTGAAAAGAGAACTTCATAAGAATGAAATATAAGAAATAAAAAAAAATGTATATTTACTATTATTTAGTGTTTTTTTAAATTTATTTTTGGGTGGGGTGGGATTCGATTCCCAGTATATTACATGGTATAGTCAATGATACCATTAAAGGGGTTGTCTCATCTCAAAGTTTCATAGGATGCATGAATGAAATAATGCTGCTTTGCTCTGTCACTTCCTGGTCAAGTTGTCTATAATTAGAAGATGAGCTCCGTGTATTCAGACCTCTGCTAATTAGATAAATCTCATGCTGTCAGGACCAGGGAAGCTTCTCAGTTAAAGTAAACAGCAGTAATTACTGTCTTTTATCTGAAAGATCAGATAACAAACAAGCTCTCACTGTCAGGAGTTCTGTTCTGCCTTGACCTGTGTGATGTCACTCCCTGCTATCAGATAGAACAAACAGCAGGGGGGAGAAGCACACAGGTTGGTCACTTGGGGAACCAGAGAGCACAGAAGGTGATAAAATCACTTGTAGCAACTTAACAAAAAAAAAAATAAAAATGAACGCAATATATTTGGAAAACGTCTTTATTTAGTGTTTCCAGCATGTTGAAAGCTATTCTTTGTAGCGAGACAACCCCTTTAAAAAGTACCAATTGTTCCGCAAAAGGGGGGGGGGGGGTGGGGGAGGAAGCCCTCGTACACCTATGTAGATGGAAAAATAAAAAAGAAAGTTATGAACCTTGGAAGGCGGGGAGGAAAAAACAAAACTGAAAAATCTGAAAACATTAAATTACATAAAATTAACGAAGGATGACGCATTTCGCACAACCGCATAATGTGCCTCCTCCTGGTACCGTGCGAGTAAGGTGCTGTGTAGTTAAATGAGCGGTTGTTCCTAATATATCCTGCATTACAGTCTCCCTTTTGGAGGTTGCGGGACCCAAAGCCCACCGTGTCTAAAACTGCACTGAGATCCCTGGTCTCCGCTTGTCCTTGAGGCTGCTCTGTATACAAAATATAGAAAAGAAAGAAAATTAAGTTATGATTAAGAGCCAACAGTATTGCGCTCGAAACGCGTAAACCATGCAGTTTTTATCAATTTTTTTTTTTAAATGGTCTCTAATAAAAGGTGCGTTTTACACATTTTTGAATGAAGAATTTTCCATGTACGGGTGCCTGAACTCCTTATTCTACTTCAAGCTTGAGGCTGCTCTCTTCATTCAGGGGCTCACACCCCCTTTACACGGAGTCTCATGTCTGAGAGACCCTGAGCATGTATAGCACATCAGGTATTGGCAAATGTTCTCACCTGGGTCAGTAGCTCTGGACTGGCCCCCAGTAATAGCCTCCTTTACAGGTCATCACTCGGCTTTTCACACCCCCTGAACGGCATAAAGTTGCATTGTTATGTTTCGTTACACTCTGCAGACTTGACCCATGTTTTATTTTGGTTCATTCTATACCTGAACCAGGAGGCTCAGGATGAACAGTCGGAGGCTCCTTCAGGTGCCTCAGACTAGCGTGGGAGGACACAGTAGTAACAGCTGGAAATGTGATTGCAGTTGGTCCATGTCCACATCCTCTCTTCTAAGGCAGCCTAGGCTGGGGCTGGTTACGTGTCTATAGTGAGGTCAGACGCTGCTTCTTGGAAGAGTCGCGGTCTCCTGGGCAGATGCAGGGAGATGATGTGTCCTCCGGGGGTGACTGCGGGGAGGTTTCACAGTTTATGGCTTTTCCTCTCCGCCAGTTCCTGTTTGTAGCTGCTAATCCTTCTGGTTTCATACACGGAGCCCTGGTCAGTGTAAGGCTGTGTTCACACGGCTGATTTTAGACGTTGTCTTCAGAGCATTGCCTCGCCCAAAACAGCATCAAAAACGCTCCCAATTCTTTTTCATTTCAGCGCTGTAGTCAGGGCTTTGGAGACGGCAAGCCAAAGCCCCGACTCCTCAATCTCCCAAACCTCTGACACCCGACTCCTGACTCCCTCATACACGGCGCATGTTTAAGTGATAACTTTACTGTAGTAAAATGGTCACATCCGGCTGTTTATCACCTTATGATACAATAATCAAGCTATTTAGGTAGAACAGACACTGACAAGCAAAAGGGTAACAATGTTTTGATCTTTTGAACACTTGTGGGTAGAGTTGACGAAAAAGCCGTATTTGTATCCAAGTCCAGTCTGCACCAACGTTGGGAATGTGTAGAAGAGACCTGGGATCAGATTTTAGTCAAGACCTACTTGAATCTGATTCAGAGACCAGAAGGATTCAGGCAGTATAGAAAGCCAAAAGGTGGATTTCCCAAATACTAACAAAATAATAAAAATGAATACAAATTAACATTTTGAAAGACAGTAACAATGCAGTTACAGGAAAGAATCTGCAGAACTAAGCAGATGCTAAATACTTGCAAGTCAAATTTATGTATAAGATAGATAAGATGACTGTATATAAAATTACAGTAGCCTCATGTACAAAGCTGTAGTGGATGGTGAGATATGGAGCCTGAAAGTTACAAGTTCAAAACATTGTTACTCTTTTGCTTGTCAGTGTAAAATATATTTATTGGATACGACTTTAGAAAGCAAAAAAATTGTAAATATGCAAAACACTGCAGGAACATTCGTGGAGTCTCTGAATTTGTTCTGAGAAATAGTATTGCCTCCATCAGATCCTGCATACATGACCTCACATCTGATCTCATGATTTCCAGGCTAGAGAACGGCCTCTCTACACTAACTTGGGTTGGGGGAAAAGCGGTGACCACAGGGGCAACATCTCTAACAATGTCAGGGTATAAAGGAATTGCCTCAGCCACACTTTTGATGAATGGTTGATCTCTGCTACTTCTTTGAAAGCAGGTGAAAAATTTTGCTGAAATCTGTTTGCCCTGGGAGCGAAATCTTTTCCCCTGGGGCAGCGCTTTGCCTGCTCCATGTCATCAATTACCCTCCTCATGTGATGAGGCTGAAGATATGGGAGCAGCAGCCCTGGCCGGACCCAATTCCTCTTGCTCTTTGCACTGCATTGAACTAGCCGGACCAACTTATTATATATTTTGGGAGTCGGTCCCTTTACTGGCGATTCCGACTCCTGCAAAATAGGCACCGACTCCACAGCCCTGGCTGTAGTTCACACATGACGAGGTTTTTATGTGCGTTTTCCCCGCTTCTTTGGGCTCTGAAAAAGAAATGTCATGTAAGTTCTTGAAGCATTTTTAACGCTAAAAATCCCCATAGGAATCAGTGGAGCGCTTCAGGACCTCAGCTCAGTTTGTGGCGCGGTTTTCGGTGCTGTTTTTGCCCTGTTGTTAATTTGTATGGGTGTTTCAGAAAGAGAACAGTGTTGGAAAACCTCGTCAAAACCTGAACAAATACTCGTCTGAAATGTGCTGCATTGAGGCGCGTTTCAGATGAGGTTTTGACGCTGAAAATTCAGCATTCAAATCAGCCGTGTGAACATGGGCTAAGGGCTTGTTAACACGGCGTTTTTGGATCCGTGTTGGATCTGAAAATCGCATCCAAAAATCGCATTGGTGATCAGATCCTAAATGGATCCAACATGCAGGTGCGTGTTTGGATGTGTGTTGGATGCAGCAGGATCACTCCCTATAGTTTAGTACAGGGCTCCTGCTGCGTCTTGCGTACCAAGAATTGACATGACGGATCCGAAAGACGCAGTGAAACACGCATCAGAGGTCACTCGTGTGAACACAGATGTGTGTTTCATATTAAAAGCAATGTAAATCACACTGCTATGTGCTAGATGCGTGTTTGGGTCCTATTAGGGTCCGACAGATGGATCTAAAAAGCGTATGTTCACACGGACTCAACACGCAGTGTGGACATAGCCTAATGCTATTGGATTTCTGAATTAAAAATCCTAGAACATACTGAAACAGAAAGTGAAAGTATTGCTTCCCTGTCTTCAAATGGTGACTGACAATTTGCTTTGTACACACGTATTTAGGGAAAGCGGTGTATCGCTGTATTTGGGTGGGGTAAGCAGGAATTCTGCCTTCTCCTAAGGGCCAGTCAGTGTTTTCTCTGCTTTTTACTGGGAAATGCTGCTCCAGTTTGTAAAAACCTGTTTATCACAGAGCTCAGCTCGTCTCCCTCTGTCACATCCTGCTCTCGGGGTAAATAGATTACAAAGCAGAGTATATCCTAAAAGAACTAGTGAAAGTACCATATACCCCAACCACATACAGTGAGTGACAGTTTGCTATATACACACTGTCATACAGGGAAAGCTGGAATTCTTTGTATGTGGGTGGGATAAGCAGGGCTTTCACTGTCTCTTGTAGGAGTCCTGGCAGGATTTACTTTTTTTTGTTTTTTTAAACTCCGATATCCTGCTCTAATTTATGTAAACCTTTATCACAACTCCGCTTTTCTCCCTCCATCATATCCTGCTCTCCGGTAGCACAGGTTCTCTGTGGGTGCCTAGTATGACCCTCCGACAGTAAAGGTCCGTCCCCACAGCACAGGTTTTCAGTCGGATTTACAGGTGGTTTTCAGATTTGAAAGCCCTCTGTAAACAGACTGTCAACCTTTTACATTGACTTTAATGGAAAATCCGTTCAGTACTTCACACTGCACGGATTTTACGCAGCCCAGAGGCCAGGAAGCGGAGTTTGGTGGAGCTGCGGTAGATCTGTCCCTCTATGTCCGGTCATTCTTAGGGGCACCGGTCCATGGAGAGAAAGAGGAGTTCTGATATGATCCATCCATGCCCGGAGGCCACGTGTGGCTGGATCAGTAGCGGATGACGGGCTGCGAGCTCTATTAGCTGGGTGTAGGGAATTAAGAGATTACTACATGAAAGGTGTCGCTCAGCAGGAATTACACGGTCATCCGACATCTACACCTCGTTATTCCCATATTGCTAGCCTGCAGGAGCGCAGAGGGTTTGGCTGAGGGAACTGGGTGCGGCAGATGTGCCTGGTGGTGAGGAGACCGGAGAGGCTGAGCTTGGGATTTCTCTGCACGTTTCTGTAAATTCGCGGTTTAGGATTGTGCTATAGAAGTGCTTTGTGCCCCTTCACACCTATGTTCTCCCTTCATACATAGAACATCTGTCCTTCATATCTGTGTGAAGGGTACGTCCTCCTCCAAGCATTGTATTACAGTCATATATATATATATATATATATATATATATATATATATATATATATATATATATATTAGTGTGTAGATGCCGTCATCCGGTGCTGGCTACTTGCTCAGTTTTATTGTTTTTTTTTATTGCAGTAAGTTGCCGCTCCCTGTGGACAGGTATCTTACTTCCGTATTCTTCATCTCTTCTCCAGTGACTGATGTTTATTATGGCAGATCAGGTCAGAGCGTCCTCCTGTGGTCAGTGCTGCCTCTGTACATCAGTAAACGCTTTCCACCCCATTAGATACGGGTGCAGTGATGATGATCTTCCTGCATGTGCTCTGTGAAAGGATGTGCAGGGACAGGGTCACCCTCCTTGTTACCCGTTTTTTTTTTTTTTTTTTCCTTTTGGTTTTATTAACTACACAATCCCTGTACCCACCCCCATCAGCTGCTCTGCGGCCTTCTGGCTGTGGTGCCAGGACAAACTATCTGCTAAACGGCAACTGTAAGGGTATGTTCACACGGCTTGTTGGGTCTGTGTGAACATACACTTTTAGATGCATGTTTGGATCAGTCTGTCGGACCCTAAACGAACCCAAACACGCAGCTAACAAATAGCAGTGTGATTTACATTGCTTTTGATATGAGACACGCAGCGGCGTTCACACGAGTGACCTCCGATCTGCGTCTTTCGGATCCGTTCCAAGAATTGAAATGACAATTATTGTTCCGAAAGACGCAGCAGGAGCCCTATAATAAACTGTAGGGTACGATCCTGCTGCAGCCAAACGTGCAGCTGCATGTTGGATATGTGTTAGATCCGTTTAGGGTCCGATCCAAAAACGGCGTGTGAATATACCCTGAGGGCTTGTTCACAGGGAGTTTTCACTCCGTGTTACAAGCGCTTTTTAGGTCCGTCTCGGGGACCGACAGGACGGATCTAAGCAATTAGAAGTTAGATTATCCCTGCGGGCTATGATGAAGACGCAGCGGCGTTCAGATGAGAGATCGCCGCTGCGTGTTCCCCGGCTCCGTCTTTGAAAGAACTGCATGTCAATTCTTTCAAAGACGGATCCGAGCTGCGCTATGGAAACGCGCAGCGGCGATCTCTCATCTGAACACCGCTCCGTGTTCAGCACAGCGAGCAGGGATAATCTCACTGCTAATTATATAGATCCGTCTCTGGGTCCGTCCTGTCGCTCCTCGAGACGCATCTAAAAAGCGCTTGTAACACGGAGTGAAAACGCCATGGGAACAAGCCCTCAGGGTATATTCACACGGCGTGCTGCGTCAGTGTTTACATACATTTATAGATCCGAGGTTCGGACCCTTAACAAACCCAAATACGCATCTAACAATGTGCAGTGTGATTCACATTACTTTCAATGTTCGGTGTTCAGACAAGGGATCACAGAGACGTGTTTACTTGAATCTTCCAGATCCATTCAAAGAAGTGTCATGTCAATTCTTGATCCAAAAGACGCAGCAGGCGCCCTTTTTAAAACTATAGGGTGCGATCCTGCTGCAGCCAAAATGCAGCCAAACACGCCCCTGTATGTCGGATCCAAAATGCTGCGTAAACATACCCTTAGAGAACAGTGCTTTATGTGAGAGATGGTAACAAATACTACGTGCAGCATAACCAATTTGGCACAACACTGTAGACACATTCAATTTCTGGCACCATGCTGCGGCCGTCCATGTGCACTGGTATTTGTGGCAGAAATTGTCATCTGTTGTTAAGTTTGGTAATTTCAAGGCTCTTTAGCAATTTAGTTGTTTTCTTTTATTTTCTTACATAAAATGTGTAATAAAAATTTGCTGCTGCTCGTATCCTCCCTTTTTTATTTTTGGTGCAGATTGTGTAGTAAGTCTCCCCTCTGTGCTTGTATTTCAGGATGTTGTGCCTCCGCCGGCTCCTCTCCTATTCAGAAAACTGAGTAACCCCGATCTCTTCTCCTCCACGGGCAAAGTTAAACTGCACCGGCAGCTGAGCCAGGACGACTGTAAACTGCGCCGTGGAAGCCTGACCACCTCACTATCAGGTAAGTGACCGGGAGCTGAGGATAAGAGGCCATGTCCTGCACACAGGGTATGAAGAGTCACCCTGAAGTATTGAGAATCTGCTATATCACTGTATCAGAGCTTCACTAAGGACCCATTCGCAAACCATTTTCAGATTTCCGTATTGAAGCTCAAATACGTGGCGAAATGCGCCCTGCAGTTACGCTGTGTGAACATACCCTAACGGTGCGGCTTTATTTCAGCACTGAAGAAATTCAGTGCTTAACCCCTTAAGGACCCAGCCAGTTTTGGCCTTCCTGACACAGCCCTATTTTTGAAATCTGACGTGTCCCTTTATGTGCGAATAACTTTTTCATGCTTTTATCTATCCATGTGATTCACAGTTTGTTTTAACTTTACTATGGGGGTGGTACAATTGCAATGGTATAAATTTTATATAGTTTTTTTTATGTTTTATTACTTTTACACAATAGAAATACGTCTATAAAAAATTGGTTTTTATGTTCCCCTATTCTGACAGTCATAACTTGTTATTTTGCTGTGTGCAGAGCTGTGTAGGGCCTTGTTTTTTGCGGGGAAAATTTGATGCTTTTTTTGGTACCATTATGGGGTGCATACAACACTTTGTTCACTTTTTATTAAGGTTTTTGTGAGGCATTTTGAACAAAATACAGCAATCCTGGTAGTGTTTTTTAAATTTTTTTATAGTGGTCACTCTGCGTTAGATATGACATGCTAGCTTTACTGAGCAGGTCGATACGATTACAGCAATATCCAATTTGTATATATATATATTTTTTTTTTACTGCTTTTATACAATTAAAACACTTTTATTCAAAAAGGAAAACACATTTTTGCATCGTCATAGTCTGAGAGCCATAACTTTTTAATTTTTCTGTGTGTGGAGCTGTGTAAAAGGGGTTTTTTTTTTGCGGGATGAGTTGAATTTTTATTTGGTATCATTTTTGGGGGACAAGACTTTTTGATCAGTTTTAAATCCGTTTTTTGGAAGGCAGAGTGAAGAAAATACTGCAATCCTAGTAGTTTTTATTTTTAACAGCGCTCGCTGTGCGGTATCCTTAATAAGTTAGCTTTACTCTGTGGGTCGATACGATTGGCGATACCCAATTTATATTTTTTTTTTTTTTTTTTATTTTTAACCAAATTATAAAAAAAAAAAAAAAAAAAAGTGTGTAAGAGAATATTTATGTATCGCTGTCTTCTTGAAGCCATAACTTTTTTTATTTTTCCGTATACAGAGCTGTGTTAGGAATTTTTTTTTTTGCGGGATGAACTGACGTTTTAACTGGTACAAAGCAGGGCTGTGGAGTCGGCAAGCCGAAGCCCCGACTCCTCAATTTCCCAAACCTCCGACTCAAAACCCTCATACATGGCGCATGTTTTAAGTGATAACTTAATGTAGTAAAATGGTAATATCGGGCTGTTTATCACCTTATGATACAATAATCAAGCTATTTAGGTAGAACAGACACTGATCTTTTGAACACTTGGGGGTAGATTTGAAGAAAAAGCTGTATTTGTATCCAAGTCCAGTCTGCACCAACTTTGGGGAATGTGTAGAAGAGACTGGGATCAGATTTTGGTCAAGATGTGCTTTGAATCTGATTCAGAGCCCAGAAGGAATTCAGGCAGTATAAAAAAACCAAAGGGGGAATTTCCAAATACTAACAAAATAATAAAAATTAACATTTGATTTTTAGGAGCAAACAGTAAAATGCAGTTATAGGAAAGAATCTGGGAGAACTAAAACAGATGCTAAATAAGTCACATTTATGTACAAGATGTAAGATTTCTGTATATAAAATTACAGTAGCCTCATGTACAAAGCTGTAGTGGATGGAGAGATATGGAGCCTGAAAAATTTACAAGTTCAAACCATTGTTACTATTTTGCTTGTCAGTGTAAAATATATTTGGATATGACTTGAGGACAACAAAAAATTGTAAATATGCAAAACACTGCAGGAACATTTGTGAAGCATCTGAATTTGTTCTGAGAAATAGTATTGCCTCTATCAGATCCTGCATAGATGACCTCACATCTGATCTCATTATTTCCAGGCTAGAGAACGGCCTCTCTACACTAACTTGGGTTGGTGGCAAAGAGGTGACCACAGGGGCCACGTCTCTAACAATGTCGGGTATAAAGGAATTGCCTCAGCCACATCAGTTTTTGATCAATGGTTAAACTCTTCTTTCTTCTTTGAAAACGGGTGAAAAATTTTGCTAAAATCTGTTTCCCCGGGGAGCAGAATTTTTCCCCCCTGGGCAAGCCTTTGCCGCTCCATGTTCATTACCCCCCTCGTGTATGAGGTGAAGATAGGGGGAGCTAGCACTGGCTGGACCCAATTCCTCTTGCTCTTTGCACTGCTCAAACTAAGGGATCAATTATTATATATTTTGGGAGTTAGTGGCCCCATTTTACTCCTGAAAAAATAGCCAAAACTCCGACTCCACACCCCGGGTACAAATTGGGTTTTGGGGTTTTTGATTGCTTTTTATTCCCATTTTATTGCGGGGGATGAAAAAAAAATCTTAATTCTGTGTTTTTTTTTTTTTTTTTTTTCGGGTTCCCGTAGGGGTAAATTTAACAGACAGATTTATAGGGCGGTTGTTCGCCGTGGCAAACCCAAATAGGGGTACTTTATTTGTTTATTTTTTTTTTAAAATCTTTTTTGGGGCGATTGGCTTTTGTAAAGGGGAAAAGGGCGGTGTACGTGTTTTTTTTATTTTATTTTTCGTGTTTGTTTTACTTGTTTTTTTTTTTTTTTTTTTTTTTTTATTTTACTTTATTTTTCCCCCAAAAGGGGTTTTGAAGAGAGTCCTCAGATCCTCATTCATTAGCAATCGTCATAGCCGTGGCGTGTACTGGTTTCCTATGGCAAATTTTCAGTCCAATGCCGGGGCCCCCAGGGCACGGCCGGGCATGTGATGTCAAGACAACCCAAAGGGATTCTATGGTTTTCCAACACTGGAGGGCCGCAGTTTTTAGGATGCCTCTTAGAGGGCCCAACCCGCCTGCAATTAACATTTTTATGTTGGTAGCTGCTGTACCAAAGTATACCACCATTTGTTTGTCTTTGTTTTCATCTTTAATGTTGTTCGTTTTTAGCTACATAATGAAAAGATTTTCCCTCTTTCCTTATGTGTTTAAGGATAACCTTGTTTGAAACTGTTTTTTCTTTTTTCTAGTTATAAAATATGGCTTGTATTTTCTATTGTAATACTTGTTTGTTTTGTACATTTCGTTTTACCTATGTACATTTCTGCAGTAAGGATGGATAATGTATACTTTTGTTTCTTTTTTTTAAGAATCTTTAATAAAAACTCAGTTTTACAAAAATATAAAAAAAAGCTAGAAAAACGGGTTTTCTTTCTTTCATAAAACAGCGCGCCACACCTGTGAAATGGATTGTGTATGATGGTGCAGCTCACAAACAAATAATTTTTGGCCATGAACAGTTGGCTGGTTGCATCAAATTTACCAGCATTGCAAAGCAACAATTTACCAATGTTCCCAACTGTCCAAATTTGTAAGATTGCAAGAGAAAGATTAACACCTAAAACTTTAAATTTAGGACCTTATACGGAAAATTAAAAATTCTGGAGGCCCAGTAGTAATAAGGTTTTAAATAATTTAAATACCCCTGTCAGCATTGAGAAGGGAAAAAAAACCCCGTATCCAGGGTGGGGGAGTTGGAGTCGGGGGCTATTTTGCAGGGGGCGGAGTCGCATAAATGACCCATTCCCATCCCAAAATAAAATTAATAAGTTGGTCCTTAGTTCGATGCAAAGGCAAGAGGAAATTTGGGGCCCGGCATGCTACTGCTCCATATCTTCAGCCTCATCACATGGGGAGTGTAATGATGAATGGAGCAGGCAAAGCGTGCCCAGGGGAAAAGATTTCCCAGGGCAAACAGATTTAGATAAGTTTTCCCTGTTTTCCCAAAAAAGTGAAGAGTTTAAGTTCATCAAAACTGACTGTGGCTGAGGCAATTCCCTTTTACCCTGACATTTTAGAGATGTTGCCCCTGGGGTCCCGCTTTGCCCCCAACCCCAAAGTTGTGTAAGGGGCCATTCTTCCCTGGAAAAAATGAGATCCGGTGAGGTATGAGGAAATTTTCAGAGACTCCACAAATGTTTCTGCGTGTTTTGTTTATTTACAAATTTTTTTTTGTGTCCTAAAGTCTTTTCCCTATAAATATATTTTCACTGACAAGAAAAGGGAACAATGTTTTAAAACTTTACTTTCAGGCTCCAATCCACCACCCACTACGCTTTGTACATGAGTACTGTAATTTTATATACATCATCTGACCCATATTATACAAAAATTTGACTGAAAAGTATTTAGCTCTGCTTAGTTCAGTTTTGCTCCAAAAAAACAAAGTGAAAAATTTTTTATTATTTTGTTTTTATTTGGAAAATCCCCCTTTGGTTTTTCAAAACTGCCTTTAACCTTTGGGCTTGAAAAAGTTCAAGCGGTTTTGACCAAAATTGATCCCCGGTCTCTTCTACAATTCCCCGTGTTGGTGCAGACTGGGCTTGGAACAAATACAGCTTTTTTTTTAACTCTACCCAAAAATTTTTTAAAAGATCAAAACATTTTTAAACCCTTTTGTTGTCAGGGCTGTTCTACCTAAATGCTTATTATTTTCCCTAAGGTGAAAACAGCCGATGGGACCCCTTTTTTCACAGTAAGTTATCACTGAAACATGCGCCGTGTATGAGGGAGTCTGAGTCGGGGCCTCGGCTTGCCGACTCCACAGCCCTGCCAGTATCTGAGCTGAGGCTATCCAGAAATGAATTAGCACTGATCGCTGTCAGTGCCAAGGAAAAAACTAGGGCCAAAATCTGCAGCTGGGGGCTACCTAGTATAAAAAGGTGAGTTGGTCAAATTGACTATCAGCCGATGCAAACGCTAGGGTCACTATCTGCAATACACTGACCTGTAAAAAGGCTGGCAAGACTCCCAAAGAAGAGAAATTAAATTTGCCCCCCCCCCCCCCCCCCGAAAAAAGTTTTTAATATAAATGGGGTCTTCGGGCAAGGTGTTTTAATTCACTTTCCCCTGGGAGATAGGACCAGGATCTGCAGCTACAGAACATTTCCTACTCAATGCTGATAGTGGTCCGTGTTAGCAAGTCACTTAACTATGTGAGGTAGCCTCTAGCTGAGTCCGGTCTTTTTTCCCTTTTCAGTGCTGAGTGGGCAGTTTCAATAGTTTATCGCGTTGTGTCGGCAATGAGGTTTTAAATTGTTAAGGTCCTAAATTTAACATTAGGTTTTAGGTGCTGGTCTCTTTTTCTCGCAATATTATATTTTGGAGGATTGGGAACTTTGTTAACTCTAGCGTTTCGGGCTCTCAGCCCTTTCTTTGGGGAGTATAAACTGGGAACCCCACAGGGAAATCCACGGCGAAAGCCCTACTCTTTCCCAGAAAAAAGCAGACAGGTCCCCGAAATAGGAGCGGTCTGTACAAATAAATTGGATTAGTTTGGGACTTAGTGGAAATTAGAGCCTACAGAAACCCTTTTTAGTTTTAAAAAAAGTCCATAGTTTTGGGGCTATACGTGAA
This sequence comes from Phyllomedusa bahiana, assembly GCA_025379985.1. NCBI lineage: Eukaryota > Metazoa > Chordata > Amphibia > Anura > Hylidae > Phyllomedusa > Phyllomedusa bahiana. Next base: position 46,067 of record JAODAL010014364.1, on the reverse strand, counting down.
AAGTTCTGTGGAGAATGGCAACCTGTATCGGGGGAAGAGAAGTCAGGGGCAGATTTACATTGATTTAAAGGGTTGTCTCATTACCGGTTTGCGTTTTTTATGTTAAAGATTTGCAAAAAAAAGTCCTTTGCAATATGTGTCCTTTAAACCCGTTTCCCCCTATTCGAGAGATCTTTTTGTAGGGGCTGCATCGCTCCTCGGGGTCACTATAGTACAGCCCTGTTTGATCATCCTGTAGTGCCTGCACGGTTGTTAGCTACGACTGGCTTCTACTGCAGCCTAGTGAAGCCAGTAAACACCCCCCCAAATTCAAAGGAAACCAAGAAAACTGACGAGGCGAGATGAATCAATGTTGAGAAACCCCTTTAATTTGTGTTTTTAAAAATTTTATTTATTTATTTTTAAATCCCCCCCCCCCCCCTCACCCGCCCCTTTAGAAAATGGGCATTTTCTTTTTCTGGGGGCGAGTTTCATTAAAAAACCCATATAGGCAATTTTTTCAGAATTTGGATGCGATTCGCCACTCAATGGATCAGAATCCCATTCAAATCAGAGGAGATCAGATCTTTTTTCGCTTAAAAGGGAAGCGAAATCTAACAGCAGGGTATTTGGAAATATCATTATTTACCTTTTTCGAATGTTTGAAGAATCATTTGGCCGGGGGGTTTTGTTTTTAAATCTAATGATTTTAAATCACGTTTAAATCACTGTCGTAAGGTTTGTTTTAAACAGTTTTTTAAATCAAGTTTCTACAAAACTAGTTCTGCTATTTTAACATCAAGTAGTTAAAGATTTTAGAATCATTATATTTTTTTTTTTCTCCCCGTTTAATGGTTAATATTCAAATATTTGGACCCACTGTTTTTTGTATTTAGGAAGGAGAAAATAATCCTGACCTTAATAAAAAATTTTAAAATAGATTTATTAAAATGAAACAATAACAAATTACAGCAAAAAGTTATTTCTTAAACAAACACCAGTTTTTTTAATAATTTGCTAAACAAAATTAATATATTTTAAGAAATTTTGACTGTCAGCCCACCCGCCATGAAAAATTTAAAATACTATTTCCCCTGCTGTCCTCTGTACTCACTTGTCGTCATTTTCATCATCACATCACTTTTTCTTTGTTCCCCATTCTAATCTGGAAAAGAAAAACAAGCTTTCTCTTTTTTGGGTCCCCAAACCGTTTTCTCAATTTAGAATGAATGAGCCCAAAAGGGAACAGTTTTCTTTAAACCCCGCCTGCAGAGAAGCTACTGCTTTTAAAAAGTGAAATCATTACTTGAACGTCTCTAAACCCAAGCGTTAAGTGATTTCCCCACCGTTTACTGTGCCTTCCTTAAAATATTTCAGCAAACATTTTTTCTTGAAGGGTTCCCCCTTAGCCTGAAGTTTTTTAAGTTGGATTAAAATGGATGATTGCTGGTTCCCCATGTATAGCAACTCCTTTCCTCAGCCTTGGGTTTTGCCCCCTGAATTGGATATTACAATTTTTGCCAAAAAATGATGGAGTCAGTGCTTGTCCATTCGTTTTTTTTCGCTTGTATTTAATTTCTGTCCTGTGTAGTTCTGTTTTTAAAGTGTCATCATTCCCTTCCCAAAATTTCAACAGCATCGCAATAAAAACAGTATTTTTCTGTATTTTGTTTAAAGCTTGAGAATGGGTTTCAGGAACTCAGCATATGTTCAAATTTCTTTTAAAGCCCAATTTTGGGATTTGGCGTGACAGTGCCATTTTTTTTTATCTGATTTTCTTTACAAAGGTCTCAGAATAGGCCAGTTTTTTATATTGCTCAAAAAAGTCCCCCCCCAGAGTTTCCTCTACATCCTGTGGGGGCGTTAGCTTTGGTTCCACCCATCCTTTCAAGCTGCTGCAACAAAAATGTTATTACGGAATATTTACAAATTTTTCAAAAAACATGGTTTTTTTCTGGAACACTTTAATCTTTGGCTAAGAGGTGCAGCAATGAGCACTGCAACCATATGTTTTTGCAGCTTTGTATTCCTCCCCCGCTCTTCTAAATCTCTTCTCATCTTGGTACGGGTTTTTCAGCTTGTCGTGACCAAACTGCTACGGGCTTTGAATTTTTGTTCACATTCGTTATTGCTTTTATGCCCCTTCTTGTAAGTTTTGTGTGTGTGCATTTCCGAGTATCGTTTTTTGGAAGGAAGCTTTCCTTCTTTGTTTTTTATACAATCAATACAATAGATCATTGGGACATTACTCCCCCCCATCAATACTTAGGTTAAAAATTTTACCCCCCAGAGTTTGCACATTGCTCCATTTCTCTGTCATACACTTTATCCCGCAGTTTTTCCCTGAACATCAGCTTGTGGGTGGGGCTGTATTGGTCTCAGGATGAACCATATTAATGAATGTGGGTTCTCAGTCAGCGGAAAAAAGAGTTTTTTGCATAAAAAAATGGGGAATTTTTTCATAATCAATCTTTTTCTAATTGGGTAGTTCTTATCACAAACCCATTATGGTGGTTTTCCCGGGGGTAAGGTTTTTTTTTTCCTTTTGGGGGATGGGGATATGTGGTGTGGGGGTCTGATGATGAGCTGTTGCTAATGAAGCACTAATTCCTGGTGGAAACTCTAAATGTAGAACAGGATGATGGTGATCTTTTGGGGGTTAGGTTTCCAGAATCCCCGAATTCCCCCAAAAAAAAAAAAGCAATGCTTTTTTATTTTATTGTTTTAAATTTCTGCTTATTTTCACAAACATCACTGCCCCAAAAAGGATTTTTGTTTTCTTCATCATAAAAGTACCCAAATGAGAGTAACATGCGTAAAAATAGAAATATAATTTTTCTCACACGTGACATTCGTCTTGAAAAAGGGGTTCAATAAAAATGTTTACCAGCCTGAAGATCCTGCCTGTTCAGAATTTTTTTCTTTGGTCATCTTCATCACCGCACTTTTTTGATGTTCCTCATTCGCGCCCCAGGCCCTTTATCTCTTTGTTGCATCGTTTGCATTTTGCACGCATGCCCGCCTACCGATAGGCAAGGAGTTCATTTAAAAAAATTCCCAAACTGGTCTCTTTTAAAGGGGCCGCGCCTTATAAGGAAAGAAAGTAATAAAACCCCTTTTAACACAAACAGACCAGACTTGTCTGTCTGTGGCTTGCTGCAGTATTGTGCTCAAGTTTCACTTTCTTTTTTTTGTCTTTGCCCCTTTCCCCCTCCTCACATTTGATTCACTTCTTCTTGTGTTGTTTTCAGATCTATTCCCCTCCAAAAAATAGAAACTATTGTCTTCTTTTTGGGTGAAGGGTTTGATTCCCTTTTTTTCATAGGTTTGTGAACAAAAGATTAGGTCTTTTTTTCCAATCTGTTTATGTTGTAAAATTTTTGCTGTGAAAAAGGCTGGGCCTCTGCGGAGTCAAATTCAGTTTGAGAACTGCGTAAGTAAACGAGCGTCTTGATAATTAGGGGAAAAAACTGCCCATAAACCCACAGAAAACCTTGGAAAAAGCATGGCATTTTGAATGTTACACAAATACAGCCTTTATTCTACTGAGTTAAACAACCCGCTTTATCTCATGATGGAAAAAAACCTTTGGATGGTAAAATATTTCCCCAAAAAAGCAGTTTATTTAAAAAAAATCCGATTTAAATAAAAAAAAATCCGTTTTTTTTTTTATTTTTTTTTATTTTTTAAAAAAAATTGATTTTTACCCCCCTGTTGGGGGTAAGAATCCCCCTTTAAGCTCATTAACTCTATCTCTTTCTCATTTTTAGTGATACAAAAACTTTTGGGCCCGGGTTTCTATCCCACTTTCCTATCTTCCAGGGAAGCAGTGCCCCCCTCTCCACATGGCACAGGGCGTAGCGCAGCTCACATGGCAGCACTCCGGAGAGTCGTCCAACCGGTCCGTAAGAAACATCCCTCGGTCAGTCGGGCGCCATCCCTTTTGCCGGTTTTGGTAAACCGGTTCCCACCCCCCCACCTTCCCTTTGTGGCAGGGCATCTTGGGGATGTACCTTTTTTGGGGAGTTTGGGTTTTGGACGCGGCAGGGTTAATCACATCGCAGGGGTTTTTGAAAGCTGCCCTTCCTTTCCCCCCACTTTTTTTGGTGTTTTACAAGCTGCTGTTACGAGGTTTCTTGGCTGCACATCACCCCATATTTAGTCTTGTGAAAATACGGCGTAATTGGCAGAGGCTCGCATCCCCTTTGGATGGGGGCTCCTTTGTTCTGGGGCCCTGCGTTGATCAACAGACCCTCTATATTAGCTCCTTGAAGCATAAAGCCTCTCTTAAAGGGTTTGTCTCACTACAAGGATTGCTTTTTATGTTAACGATCTTGCAAAAACAAGTCACTTTTCAATATGTGTCCATTAACGGTGTCCTGCCTATTCCTAGATATCCACTCTTGTATGGGCTGCATCAGCTCCTCGGGTCACTATAGCTACAGACCTGTTCAATCTCTCCTGATAGGCTGGGCTGCCAGCACTGGTCGCTATAGCTACAGACCTGGTGTCTTCAGCAGCTCGTCGCTGCAGGCCAATAGTAGCCAATAAAAACGTGCCTGAATTCAAACAGGACTGAGGTAAAATGAATCGATGTAGTGAGACAACCCCTTTAACATAGGTATAAGGTTTTGATGTTGTTGGGATATGTGACGCGGCTAGTACGAGGCTGGAGAGCGGGGCTGACGTGATGTGTGTGCGGATTGTCAGGACACGGGATACTTTGCTTCAGGAAAACAAGTCCAGCCAGCAGCTTCTCCTCTGCGAAGGGAGGAATTGAATGTGTTTCCAGATTCTTCAGTCTCCTGTTATGTTAACTCTGAGGTTTCTGGATGTTCTGCTAATAAATTCCCCCATATTGGACCCCTCAGGCCTGGGACTATAATCTGGAAATTGGAAACTGGTAAGGTCCAGCTCTGACCAGCTGCGGTCTACTGTGTATTGTGTTATTGGCTGTCGTCACTGCGGAATAACGCACACCGGTAAAATCTGGGGAGAAATGTGCCTATTACTGTAATGATAGTCAGCGGTTTATCACCGCCCCCTAGTGTGTATTTAGGGAACACAACACGTAGAACAGATTCACTGCACACATATCGGTGACCCAGACATGAGATTGCTCCGGCTTTTATGGGGATCTGGGAGGGCTGGGACATGTTACAGTCCCGATTACTCATAGCCCAGCCACTGCCGGCATCATGAGATGTTCCCCGACCTAATACTATAGTAGCAGAGCTTGTGTGCTGTTCTGGGCAGGACTAGGTCAGGGCTCTGCACACTGGAGGGCACCATTGTGGCGAGCTATAGACCACTGGATCTCTTCCTGTAAGGAACCTGCAGAGAGGACTTGTCCTGGACACCTTCAGACACGATAGTTCTATGTATTACATTCATGGTCTTCCCACCTCCCTCCAGGACCTTCTCTCTTGTTTGGTCTCCAGTCTTAGTATTGGGTGCGTGGTTTCTGGGGCTTTTCCCCCTTTCGCCTTTAGCCCCTTTTTCCACTTTTATTTTTGTAGGGGGGGTTGGGTCTTCTAATTGTGTTTAGGATGAAGTGAAGTCTTCCTCTGGGATTCTGGCCTACAGGCAGCTCCAGTATCAGACGTTTATGGCCCATGATGGGCGTTGCTGGAATTGTCTCCATCTTTACCTTCAGCCCTTTCTCCATCGTTGTATTTTGTAGGGAGTTGGGTCTTCTCATGATGGGTCTAGGATGAAGTAAAGTCTGCCCTACAGGCAGCTCCAGTATCGGACATTCACGGCCCATGATCGGCGTTGCAAGGTTGCAGATATTTCCCTCTTTGTGCTAATGTGTCCTCCATAGCTATAGTGACCGCAGGTAATTGCTGCACATTGGTGACCTTACTATGGAGGACATATTGGCACGCATTCAGCGATGGTAGGAGAGGTAAATTATGCAGGTCCTATGGGCAGGAGTGAAGATTTTGGTCGGGTAAAGGCCAATTTACACACCGCGATTATAGCTGCTGTAAATTGTATGAATGATAAACCATAAAACTGCCAATACGTCTTAATTGCACATTGTGCTGGTTTATTTACGGCGGTCTAGATGCTTGGAGTGATCGTTCACTGGGGATAAATTCTGACTTGTGCTCTCTTTACGCCACGTCTTCACCTTCTGCCCAATGTAAGGGTATGTTCACACGGCGTATCTGTGGGCGCACTGCCAATAAAGTAAACTCATGTCACTCATTGAGGGCTATGATTTCCCGGCTTATTCCCCGGCACACAGTATGTGCCCATAAACAGAAGTGACATGTCACTTTTTTTAAAATTTCAAAAAAAAGTAAAAAGACCCTGGGCTGGAGCGCAGTTGAAAGAATGTGCTGGCCAGCCCATACTTTCAACAGCAGCTTTAAATCTGAAAGGGGGTAAGCCCTATACACCCGTGTGAACCATTGATGCTGTGAGGTTTCGCTAGTAAACACCCCCCAAAAAAAAGAATGACAGTCCCTTCTTTACTTGCGCATCTGAGAAAGTGAAAGAAAATGGTTGGAGCGATGTTAAGGGTACACTCTGGCTAGCGCGTACTGTCAACGAAAGCACACGGGAATACCCCATGTGAAAACCCCCAAAATTCTTTGGAAACCTCGATGCACATGGCAAATCTATCCTCCAGGCTCTGTTTTATACGATGGACGCCAACAAAAAATAGCTTCTATTTGTCTGATATACTTTTTTTTTTTTTTTTTTATTCATAAAACTATAGCAACAAAGATTTTTAAACCCAATTGCTTTCCACTGGTCTAAATTCAGTTCTGCTTGAGAATACATGGGGGTCATTTTCATTCCTAATGCACCCAAATGCTTTGACTCTATTGAGTGACCTTTTTCTCCTGAAGGTGCCAGAGCTTTTTGGTTTCGGGGCTTCCTTTGTCCAGTGGGTGGCTGCCGTGTTTTTTGTTACCCTGAGCAGGGGTGTCAAACGACGGCCCTCCTGTTGTTGGGAAAACTACAACTTCCATCATGTCCACTGTTATAGATTATACAAATGCATGATGGAGTTGTGTTTTCCCAAAAGGGGGAGGGCCCCGTTTTTACACCCCCCCCTAAGGTATGTCAATGGATCTCCGTCATCTCCCTTTTTGGGGCCAAGGCCCACCTAGGGTGCCCACTATCCCCACTTTCATTGCCCTGGCTATAATGCCCGGTTGAGGTCGGACCCTCCTTTTTGTGGCATTTCCCAAGGGGACATAGAAGAAAAGATGTCACTGATTGGACATGGCCTACTATTTATTTTCACCAAAAAATCTTTCCCCAAAACGAGCCCCACTTAGTTTTTTTCCCCATCAATATCAAAAACCTATCTTATACCCTTTTTCAAATTTTCGCCGATTTTAAGGGGGAGCTTTTTGTGGGGGACGAATTTTCTTCCCTTTTTAAGTAATGGGAGCATCCATTTCAAATGACTCTAAAAATTATCCCTTTAAAAAAAATGTTCTTCACCCCTTAAAAGCTTTTTGGAATAAAAAAGCTTTGGCCCCCTGCCTTGTTTACATAAAGCAGGGGGAATCTTTTCTTGAGTCCAAGCCCTTTTCTCTAATGTCAGTGCAGTTAGAAGGCTTGAATGCGAGCTGATAGTAAAACCCCCCACACCAACCAAGAAGAGACAGAATGCATAAATGTGGGTCGAAAAAAGATGGTGAACAACCCCCTTTTAAATTTTAAGTATGCTGACCTTTCATTCTCTCAATCATTATGGGGTCTCCCAAAAATGGAAAGCTACACACTAAACGCTTCCCAGTTTCCTTCACCTAGATCTGCAATTTCCCATTACTCATTAATTGGTATATTTAACTCCCAGGGGCCTCTTGGTCTCATATTGAAGTTACTCACATATTTGATTTGATCCAAAGTGAAACAGCAGCTCTTTCCTAACCTAGAAAAGTGGAAGGAATTCATTGCAGCGGAGTCTTTTCTCCAGCAATTAGTAGGCTAATCCAAGCCAGCATCGCTCTGCTCTGTACGGACGAGGGGCGAACACCCTGAAACTGCTGTCTACAGATGGGTGATGCTGGCTTGGCAAAATATCCCTTTTGCTTTCCATAGAACCAGTGGATCAAAAGCAAATTGAGGATTTGTTACATCCAATAGTGGGCGCTTGAGCTTCTCAGCTCCTTTCCCATAATGCCTTGTGATATGCAGATGCTTCGTGGAGTGCAAAAGGCAATTTCGAGACTCCACACGCCTATGTGGCGCTCTTCCTAAGGAGAGATCTTCCCTTTCTAGGCTAATCCAAATCTACATAACGCAGCAGAGTTACCTCGCCCCAGTGTGACTCTTTGGGTCGGGTTCCTTCTTCATGTATCGGATATACTGAAGCACGAGCTGATTTTTGGCACGATATGGGTCTTTCCAACCATAGCTACGTTCTGGAGGGAAGTGACTGACTTTTCGTCAGATTCAGCGTCTCCTGCTGTTCCTTTCTCCCTTGAGGTGTCTTTTCGGCATCCTTGATGAGGAACAGTGGTCACACCACAGTAGAATTTTTCACCATCTCAATGGAGATCTCTGGTACAAGGCTGAGGAGTCAGCAAGCCAAAGCCCCGACTTCCCAATTTCCCAAACCTCCGACTCCCGACTCCCTCATACTCGGCGCATGTTTAAGTGATAACTTTACTGTAGTAAAATGGTAACATCAGGCTGTTTATCACCTTATGATACAATCATCAAGCTATTTAGGTAGTACAAACACTGACAAGCAAAAGGGTAACAATGTTTTGATCTTTTGAACACTTGTGGATAGAGTTGAAGAAAAGCTGTATTTGTATCCAATTCCAGTCTGCACCAACATTGGGAATGTGTAGAAGAGACCTGGGATCAGATTTTGGTAAATACATGCTTGAATCTGACTCAGAGCCCAGAAGGATTCAGGCAGTATTGAAAACAAAAGGTGGATTTCCCAAATACTAACAAAATAATAAAAATTAACATTTTGATTTTTAGGAGCAAAACAGTTACAAGGTAGTTGCATGACAAGAATATCTAGGCAGATGCTTAATACTTGAAAGTCACATGTAAGATGTATATAAAATTATAGTAGCCTCATGTACAAAGCTGTAGTGGATAATGAGATATGGAGCCTGAAAGTTACAAGTTCAAAAAAATTGTTACCCTTTTGCTTGTTAGTGTAAAATATATTTATTGGATATGACTTTAGAACACAAAAAATTGTAAATATGTAAAACACTGCAGGAACATTTGTGAAGTATCTGAATTTGTTCTGAGAAATAGTATCGCCTCTATTACATCCTGCATACATCTGATCTCATTATTTCCAGGCTAGAGAATGGCCTCTCTACACTAACTTGGGGGCAAAGCGGTGACCACAGGGGCAACATCTCTAACAATGTTAGGGTATAAAGGAATTGCCTCAGCCCCAGTCCGTTTTGATGAATGGTTGAACTCTTCTACTTTTTTGAAAGCAGGTGAAAAATTTTGCTGAAATCTGTTTGCCCTGGGGGCGGGATCTTCTCCCCTGGGGCAGCGCTTTGCCTGCTCCATGTCATCAATTACACTCCTCATGTGATGAGGCTGAAGATATGGGAGCAGCAGCACTGGCCGGACCCAATTCCTCTTGCTCTTTGCATCGAACTAACTGGACCAACTAATTATATATTTTGGGAGTCGGTCCATTTGTGACGACTCCGACTCCTGCAAAATAGCCACCGACTCCAACTCTACAGCCCTGCTGTAAATACTGTATGATATATTATCCCATACAATATGCTTGTTTATAGACATAAGAAGTGTCCAGAGGAATGATAAAAGATTGGGGCCTGGTGGTAACTCCTGTACGGTCACAGACTCCCTTACCACTTTGAATGTCTGAAATGGCAATTCTTCATTTCTGCCGCTGTGCCGAGAGGAGTCTTCTGTTAGATTTACCGTACATACATGTTTTAGTGCTGTATTTTACTCCAGCTGCCGTTTCTGTTTTTCAGTAGACGTGTCCTATTGTACAGCGACAGGCGTTACGACTCCATTATTGTAAGTTTGCTTACTTTTCAAGAAAAGTTTAACCCCACCCTTAATAAAAAAAACAAAAAAAAAAAAAACCAGGGCCTTTCTATTTGGAGGCCTCCAACAAAAAAACCCTAAAAACTATTGTGGGGTATATGTTGGCAACGTTGATGGATACCGGCAACAAAAGACTTGAAGAGATTTTTCACCATGTTCCGCAGAGCCTGCTCTTCACAGCCAGCTTCAGGCTCCCACTTCCTGTTGAGGCTGGGGGCGGTTCTACAGCAGTGGCTGATATTTCAGTTCTGCTGTTCTTAGCTGAGCCTGTTAGAGGGACGTTGGTGATGGAGGGATTTTAACAGCAGGGCACAAGGGTATAGAGATCTAAAGGGTTAAAGATTGTCAGCTTCGCACAGCGTTTATTGCTTCTGTCAAATCTATACTTTTTATACCCCCAAACAGTATTGTAATCTATCCATAGACTATAATGGTAAAACGTGACGTTAAGAGCCTTCTTTTTAATACGTTGGACTCGCTTTATGTCCATATACTGTTTTTTTTGGTTCAGAAAAATGTAGTCTACTGCTTTTTGTGTCCCGCAAGTGTGTTGTAGCATCCTTTTTTTTTTTTTCCTTTTGTAATGTGGTCAGTGAGCGACATTTATATACATTATTTCAATCACAAAACTTTATTGACTAGAACAAACTTTTGATTAAAAATTTATAATAAAAAAAAAAAGATAAACGGTTGCAGATGTATCCCTATATGGAAGACTGATACGTTTTAAAAAAAAACCAGTTCACTGAAAAATAGTTTTGATATGTTCCTTTTTTTTAACATTTTTTTGCTATACTTGAAGTAAAAAAAACCCTGTATGCCTAAACTGTACGGTAAAAACCTTGGGCGAAACGTCAGAAAAGTGGCGTTTCCATGCCAGTTTGAGGTGCATTAAATCGGTGTAAAGTGTGCCTGAAAGTCCGATTGTTTCAAAAATCTGCTGTCGGGTATATACCTTGCATAGAAAACTTAATGCGCCTAAAAAGGCAATTCGCATCAAAAAAGGCGCATTGCGCAACTCGCCGCGCACAGCATATCATTGGTACTAAATGTAATGCGCCTATCGAGACGCATTGCCCGACGGGGGCACATGACATATGTAATGCGCGTCAATAGGAACAGTGCGCGACAGGGGCACGCAGCGCACCATATTTAGACACATTACAAAGCGTCGTCCCCGGCGTATAATGCGCCTAGTTTTGGTGTACGACAGTTCATTTACAACAAGAATATGGCGTCAAAAGTGGTTTTGCCGCAAAATAGACCAAAAAACTGGCGTTGATGTGTTGGGACCTGTCGCCCCTTGTGTCAACCCACCCTAAGAATCATAAACAAGCTCCAGTGCTGCTAAGACACAGCAGGGAGTGATCTCGCCAGTCAGGATATTGTCTGTAACCTAGGAAACCTTTTGCAAGTGTGCAGGAGAAATGAACTGCTCTAACTCTGATATGAAGCTGAACTGGAAGAGCAATGTATTTGGTAATAGCTGTTATTTAACTCTGCCTACATGTTAAAAGCTAATCAATGTGGTGGGAGTCCCCCTTTAAGAACCCTGAAGTGACTAAAGTCCAATGTGTACTAATTTTATAAGGAAGGGAAGATCTCTCCTTAAGGAGAGCACCGAACGAACGGCTTGTAGAGTTTTTGTTTTGCCTTTTCGCCCTCTGCTTAGCATCTGCATATCACAAGGCATTATGGGAAAGGGGCTGAGAAGCCCACAACGCCCTCTGTTGGTAGCGAAAATTCAAAACAAAAACTCTACACGCCGTTCGTTCGGTGCTCTCCTTAAGGAGAGATCTTCCCTTCCTGAGCTACCCGATGCCTCCCACACAGCCAGCCAGTATCTTCTCTACTCTGCACTGAAGAGGGACAAAAATCCCGAAACAGCGTTGTCTGTAGATGAGAGACACTGGCTTGGCTAAAAAATCCTTTTTGCTTTCTCAAGACTCGGTGGGTCAAAAGCAAATTGAGGATTTGTTACAACCAACAGAGGGCGCTGTGGGCTTCTCAGCCCCTTTCCCATAATGCCTTGTGATAATTTTATAAGGAGAAGCCTTGTACTGCACTAATGAGCAGGGCTGTACATGTGGACAGCTGCCTCTAGATGGCGCTCTGCACCACGCTGCCGCCTTGACTCTGTGAGGCTTAAATCTTTTGAGTATTTTTTTCCTTCTTGCAGTGAAATCTTGACTCACGTGAAAATTTCTCATTTCAAAGTCGATTAAAGCCGGTGCGGTGCACAGGGCAGTTCCTGCGGTTTAAGATAATCCAGCAGGACTGGTCAGGAATGAAGTTATTAGCACTACTTCTTAGAGCGGCCATTAATCTTCCTGGAGAATGGAGGTCACCTCTGTCAGGCGGGGTCCCTGGAGCAGGAGACTGCTTAGTGTCTGTTTCTCAGGATCTTCTCTCCTCCGTAATTATACATTCGACCCAGCCCTTGTGTGTTGTGATCATTAATCCCTGTGCACTGACGCTTGTATGTTTAGTGGGTGAAGCCACCAGGTAGCACAGATGAGCTAGAATTTCTATGTACGTGGATAGCGATTTGGATCCAGGGTTCTAATAGTCGGACATCCTGTGGGGGAGGGTCAGTAATGGCCGTCTGGTTCATACAAACGTTGGGAGACCGTTACTACTATAAATGATCATGTATTCTTCATTGTATCTGCACCATTCACCTCTTTCATGGGACTTCTGCTTCCTTTAGAGCCATTGCTGTCATAGTACAATAGAACACAAATGATGTCCTCGGCACCCGCAGTCCTCACAGGGGGCACACCAAAAGGAGACCATACGTGGAAAAAAGTAGGTTGCACTCCCACAATTTGAAAAATATTTTTTGAAATATTTATTTTCCACAAAACTTTAATTATTCCAAATGACAATCAAAGACTCCATAAGCTGTGGACACGTGCGATGGTCCGCTAAGGATATACTATAAGAAAAATGAATGATATTTAAGAATGGAGATTCTATTGAGAAATCTGATTTAGATCAAAACGTCTTGTTGTTAGCATCTTTGATTGATACGTGTTAATATGGATTACCACATATGAAGTCGGCTTTTATGATTGTCATTTGGAATAATTAAAGTTTTGTGGAAAATGTAAAAAAATTTTTTTTAAAATTGTCATAGTACAATAGACACCATCGAGTCATTATGACTACTTTCAACATTAGCAGCGTGTAGTTTGATTAAGGATATGTTCACACAGCTTATTTTCAGGCGTAATTGCGGGTGTATTTTGCGGCGTATTGCACCAATATACGCGGCGAGATGTGCGCCGCAATTACGGTAATCCATAGCTCTCAGAACTATGGTTGACGCCTCGTCCCCCCGCGCGTACAATAGGATCAGAGATCATGATGTCAATTATTCACGGCGATTACGCGCCCCAAACAATGCATGTCAGTGGTGCCGGCGGGCCTGTGAACATATCCTAAGTCTTGTGTGGTGAGCTGGCTTGGTGGGTATATAAGGCGTGTGATAGGCTGTCTGCACTCCTCCTTCAGTGTTGTCATGAGTTGCAAAGAGGGGTTGTCATTGGCTTTTGGACTAGGGGTGGCAGTAGTTCTGAAACTGCGCAGTTTGTGAACTGTTGGCTGCTGCTATGGTTAAAGTGTATCATAATAGGACACATTTCACATTGTGAAAAACTACAGAGCACTGTCCTGTCCATGCTGCAAACAACAGTTTCTCTGGTGGTCATAATAATGTGACTCGACCTGTGTACATGTGCAGCAACTTACAGATCTCTTCCTGTGCCTAAGGAGCTGATCTGCAGACAGATGGACGATGGGATGAGTGGTGCCTGTAACGCTGCTCATGTGCCTTTACATTCATGTCCGTAGAAACACTCCACCAAGTATAGTTCGTCAATGAAGTGTAATGTGGTGCAGGTCTCGGGTGGAACTACGTTTTTAGTGCTCCACTTGGTGCTTCCTATCCTGTGTGCACAATAGAGGGTGGCTCATATTTGATATGTGCGCTAATATGATACAGTATTAGGGGATGGTCACAGAGCGTTTTTGGATACGATTTCGGGTCCTTGTTGGATCCGAAAATCACATCCAAAAATGCGTCGAACGGCTGTTGGATGCGTGTTGGCTGCAGCAGGATCGCACCCTATACTTTATTATAGGGCTCCTGCTGTGTGTCTCATCCAAGAATTGAAAGGTCAGTTATAGGACGGATCCGAAAGACGCAATGAGACTCGCATCACTCATGTGAACGCCGCTACGTGTTTTACATTACGAGCAGTGTAAAATCACACTGCTCATTGTCAGATGCGTGTTTGGGTCCGACTAGACAGACTCAAACACGCATCTAAAAGCGTATGTGAATATACCCTTAAAGAGAACCTGTCACATAGGTTATGCCCCCCTTGCTGAGGACAGCACAAGCTATTGTCAGACCTGCTGTTTCCAGCGCTGTGTCCCTTATTCTGTAAGATGCAGCAGTTTTAGAGCATTTACCCCTTAAATCTTATTCATGAGCAGGTATTAGCTCCACCCACCAAAGGCTAGCTCCACCCACTGTTTCTACTTATTCAAAGTAATAGGTTTGTCAGTTGAGGTGGGCAGGGCTAGCCTCAGGTGGGCGGGGTATGAAAAAAAAAACTTACAAACTGAAGGAAGCTTCGAATGACTCTTTTCTGGCTGAAAACTGCAGATTTGAGCATTAAATACACGAAAATTGCTGCATCTTACAGAATAAGGGACACAGCGCTGGAAACAGCAGGTCTGACACTAGCTTGTGCTGCCCTCAGCAAGGGGGGCATAAACTGTGACAGGTTCTCTTTAATGCTCAAATCTGCAGTTTTCAGCCAGAAGAGTCAGAGTTTTTTTTTTTTGCCAAACCCCGCTCATCTGAGGCTAGCCCCGCCCACCTCAACTGATAAACCTATTCCTTTAAATAGGTAGAAACATGTGAATAACTGCCAGGTGGGCGGGGCTAGACTTTGGTGGGTGGGGCTAACATCTACTCATGAATAAGATTTGAGGGGTAAATTCTCTATAACTCCAGCATCTTACAGTATAAGGGGCACAGTGCTGGAAACAGCAGGTCTGACACTAGCTTGTGCTGTCCTCAGCAAGGGGGGGCATAACCTATGTGACAGGTTCCCTTTAAGGAAAAGCATTCCTGGACATGGCTGAACCTAACAGGCTTTGACTCTAGTGATGGTATCTGCATAAGCCTGGCACCGTTCCCTCCTCCACCGTCTTTGACAGTACAAAGTCTTGGATGTGAAGCGTCATTAACCCCTGGAGGCCCCTGGTGGGGATTGGGTTAAGCCTCTTGTGACAGATCTTCCTGGAGCTTCTCTTGTTCTGGGATCATTCGTTTGATCACAGTTAGAAGTCCGGAGCGCGGCCTCTTATCTGTCGTGTATCATTAGCATAGTGAGGCATCGCCGCGCCTCTGAACACCCCCATGTCTCATGGATAGAGCGTGTAGCACACCATGAATCCATTGGTTTATTCCTGTAACACGCTTATGAACATTGCACCTGCACATAGATGGAAGAGCTCCTCGTAGAGTTGTCTTGAGCAGGGCTGAGGAGTCAGTGCGCCAAAGCTCCGACTCCTGACCCCCGACTCCCTCTTAGGGCCCGTTTACACGGCACACGCGATGAGCGGAGAAAAGCCCTCCCCCCTTTACATTCACTTGTTCATAATCCGTCTGAAAACCGGACGGAAGAATGTGCATGTAGAATGTTTTTCAGGCGGCCGGCGTTCTAAAAAAAAAAAAAACGCCGGGCGGAAAACCGTGCAGTGGGGACTGCTGAACGGGTTTTCCATAGCGGCCCATGTAAAAGTTTGTGGCCGGTTTTTCAGACGGTTTGCAAAACCGCAAACTTTACTGTAGTAAAATGGTAACATCAGGCTTTTTATCACCTTATGATACAATAATCAAGCTATTTAGGTAGAACAGACACTGACCAGCAAAAGGGTAACAATGTTTTGACCTTGTGACTTTTCAGGCCCCACATCACACCATCCATCAGCTTTGAACATGAGGCTACCATCATTTTATAGACAATCCTCTTGGCGGTCTTAACAAGCCCTCACACAGATCAGTCAACAGAAAAATAAATGTGTTCGGTCTTGGAATACAGAGGCACACAAATAATTTTATTTAAGAAGTGTTTTTCTTGTGCAAAAGTGAAATAAAAAAACTAAATAATTACAGTATTGCCTTAATTACACTGACCCATTGGATAATGTTATCAATGTATAGTGTAACTTTAAAATGCTAAAATCCTATAGCAGAATTACTGTGGTTCCCCCCAACCTCTCAGTAAGAGTTGGTTAATAAGTTATATGTACTTAAAATTTGTGCTATTAAAAAATAAAACCTGACTCGGGGAAAAAAACAAGCCCTCATATGGTGATTTAGACAGAAAAAAGTTAGGGCTCTTTAGCGATGAACAAAATGAAAAAAATCACTTGGTCCTTAAGGGGTTAGTAGGCACTGTACTTTGAACAAACGTTGCATAGATCAATAGTACCAGCAAAGAACAAGAAACTTTGTGGTATATCCTCTTAAAGGGGTTGTCTCACTCCATTGATTCATCTCACCTCAGTCCTGTTTCCTTGGTTTCATTTTGAATTCAGGAGCATGTTTACTGGCTTCCACTAGTAGAAGCCAGGTCTGTAGCTATAGCAACCAGTGCTGGCAGCCTATCAGGAGAGAGCAGACAGGTCTGTAGCTATAGCAACCTGAGGAGCTGATGCATCCCATAGAAGAGGGGATATCTAGGAATAGGTAGGACACTGTTAATGGGCACATGTTGCAAAGTGCCTTGTTTTCGCAAGATCCTTAACATAAAACAGCGACCCCTGTAGTGAGACGACCCCTTTAAGAAAAAAAAAAACTACATATGAGCCTTCCCTTGTAGCACCACATTTGAATCTCAGCAAGATGGAACATCGGCCCATGAGGGTTAGGTTACGTGCTGCCTATAAGCGTCTATGAAAAGGGCAGGGGGAGGTGGGAGCAGCTGGAGAGAGTCCGTGGCAATGTGAGACTCAGCGATGCCGTATCCTCTTCTGTAGTTTTCCAATTTAAGACATTTGTGACACATGGAAGAGGTATGTCATAAACGTCTGATGGGTGCTGGTCCTACCTCTTGGACTCGCACCTATCTTAAAAATTGCTCAGCTGTACTCCGAATTCCTTTTAGAATGAATAGAGAACAACCAATGGAGAAAACTGTCAGGCAGCAGCAGATAGGGGGAGGTGCAAACGGCAGTGTCAGATTTAGAACATAAGGTCCTAAAACTACTATAGGGGGCTGCATCAATGACAGGCCGCTGGGAATGGTGTCTGTCACTATATTATGCTATCTCTGTAAGGACACCTATAGGTTCTCTCTAAAGGGGTGATCCGGGATCGATCAATGCTTGTTCGTCTGTCGGTGTAGGAGTAGAAATGGGTAGACCGGTTGCCGGTCCATTCACCACGGCTGAATTGGTGAACGTTCATCGTTCACGTGACGGCTCCAACCAATTACAGAGAAGTCGCGTGCACATTGCTTCAGCCTGGCCTGGCAGCTGTGATGTAACGTGTCCGGGAGGTAAGTATGAGTCTAATATTTTTACTCATACCCTGACGGACGAATGAGCGTTGACGGATCCCAGAACACCCTTTTAAATGTTACTGTGTCGCCTGTTGAGGTCAGACACCCTGCTCATTACTGCTATATACTGTCCTCCACGCTTCTGTTACGATCTACAGGAAGAGCATCATCTCCTCATCTCTGTGGGAGATATCATAGCAGTTTGTCTCCACCCACTATTTAGCAGAGGGAGAACTGACAACTAAGGGCTTGTCCCCACAGATTTTTCAGATGGTTTGTGGTTTGGCAAACCGTCTGAAAACAGACAAGCAACGCTCCCCCATAGACTTCAATGGAAAATTCGTGCAGAAGTCCCCACTGCACGGATTTTCTGCCGAACGTTTTTTCTTACACCGCCGGCGGTCCGATAAACTTCGAACATGTTCATTCTTTCACCCGGATTTTGGGCGGAACATGAACCTGTGGGTGTGAAGGGGCAGAGCTTGAATCCGCAAACGGCAGAGAGAAGCCACCCCCCGCGTGCCAGAAAAAGACCAAATACCAGTCGAGATTTCCGACCGGCATTTGGTCTTTAGGGTATGTTCACATGGCGTAATTGCGGCGCGTACAGTACGCCAGATTTGGGAGTCGCGCCGATCAGCGTGTTCTCCTGCAGCACGGTGGGGGTGGGGGCGCGGCGGCGGTCCGCCGTCCCCATTGACACTCATTACTTGCGGTTCGCAATCGCCGCGAATAATTGACATGTCCCTTATCTCCCCGCACGTACAATACAATCGTATTGTACGAGCGGGGAGAGGAGGCGTAATCCATAGTTCTCTGAGAGCTATGGATTACCGTAATTGTGGGGCGCCCCGTATTAAGCGCAAATCGCGTCGAAATAGACCTGCAATTACGCGGCCAAATAAGCCGAGTGAACATACTCTTACCGTGTAAACACACTCTTAAGGCTGCGTTCACACGGCACAGGACAAATAGCGGTCGGTTTGCCGGCCGGTATTTGTCCTGCTTTGCGGCGGGGATGGCCGCGGTGAGGGGGGGGGCAGTGGGGACTGCTGCACGGGTTTTCCATAGAGCACCATTGTGCTCATTTTTGGCCGGTTTTTCAGGCGGTCTGAAAAACCGGCCGAAAACCCATGCCGTGGGGACATGCCCTATTGCAGTGTTCCCCAACTCCAGTCCTCAGCCACCAAAGTCATGTTGTTCAGGATCTCCCACAGAATGCACTGACAATGATATCACCTGTGCAGAATGCACTGACAATAATGACTTCACCTGTGCAGTGCTAAGGAAAGCCTGAAAACATGACCTGTTGGTGTGCCTTGAGGACTAGGGTTGGGAACCTCTGCCCTAATGGGTATGCTCTGATTTCCTCTGTTTTCCTCCACTTTCCCCCTTGCAATGCCACCGAGCTGCATGGGGATTTTTGTTATCTAGCCTCGGGTGATCCCGGCCCAATGTGGGCTAGTGAAGGCGCTGTTCAGACAC
The DNA here is from genome assembly GCA_025379985.1 of Phyllomedusa bahiana. Taxonomy (NCBI): domain Eukaryota; kingdom Metazoa; phylum Chordata; class Amphibia; order Anura; family Hylidae; genus Phyllomedusa; species Phyllomedusa bahiana. The sequence continues at coordinate 26,976 of JAODAL010014364.1, read as the reverse complement.
AAAGCTAGCTGTCAGGACTTATACAGTGAGATCATTTTGTATGGATGCCTCCTATCTCATCTCCAGATCGACAGGTTTCGGATCCGTGTGGCTGAGTGCATGCTGTTAGCAGTGATGGATGTTCGCAGGCTGTAGGCAGCGTTACATCACTGTTGGCAGGAGAGACACCGCCAGTCGCCACCTCTGCATATTGTCAAGTAGATGAATGAACAATATAGAAAGCCCATAAATAGCAGCAGTGAAATCTGGGATCGGGTCCTCTGTATCCGGCACCCTCCTGTATCCCCGGCTGGGGTGCAGCAATGGATGCACAGGCTGTGTTACTCTGAGCCTCCCCCCACACTTCCCCCCATTATTCCTTATCTGTCAAGGCTTTGCACCTGAGCGTCTCTTTCATTCATAACGCTGCTTCTTTTCTTCCATTTTCCCGACCTGTCGCTGGAGCCATGCACTTTACCAGATTAAATCCAGAAAAGCAATCTGTCAGCAACGAAGACGTGGACAAGCCGCAGAACCCCTCCTCCCTCCTTACTGGAATCCTAAGGAAATTAGTATTCTCTGCGCAGAGAAGAGTCCATTATCTAATTGGCTTTTGTATGGCGTCTGATTTCTGGGTCATCATAAAACAAGCGACTATTTAAAGTGGCGGGGAGCAGCTGTTGTAGAGCGCCTCTATAGCAAGCCTGGTTGTGTTAAGGGTAATTATGGCTAATTGTATATGATGATAGCCTGGGGTGCTGCGCGCATTGTCTGCATTGAAGCCTTTTCAGCGTTCACAGGAGATGCTGCCTTCTATTAGCACAAGCATTTTCCCTATAACCTGAGTAAGAGAAGTGGGGCTAATGATCCCCCGCCTAACCTCTGGCCCAAGTGTCTTGGTGTACTCTCAGGGTCACATCATAGAAGTCAGCTACCTGACCTTATTCTATTTACTTAAAGCTGTAGTCACCCCTGACCTCTTTAATATATGTCCCATTTGGAATGTTTCCATAAACAACAAACTTGCATTATATTATCCAGTACTCAACCTGAGTTACATCCTGTGTTATACTCCAGAGCTGCACTCACTATTCTGCTGGTGAAGTCACTGTGTACAATACATTACTTATGTACTGATCCTGAGTTACATCCTGTATTATCCTCTAGAGCTGCACTCACTATTCTGCTGGTGCAGTCACTGTGTACATACATTACTTATCCTGTACTGATCCTGAGTTACATCCTGTATTATCCTCTAGAGCTGCACTCACTATTCTGCTGGTGCAGTCACTGTGTACATATATTACATTACTTATCTTGAGCTACATCCTGTATTATACTCCAGAGCTGCACTCACTATTCTGCTGGTGCAGTCACTATGTACATAGATTACTTATCCTGTAATGCTCCTGAGTTACATCCTGTATTCTACTCCAGAGCTGCACTCACTATCTGTTGTAGAAAAATCTAAATGCACATTACATTATAGATTTAAAGGGGTGTTCCATTTTTTTTTTTCTTCATATGAACATTAAACGTGGCCAGGGTGGGGGAAATGGTAGAAAAAGGCATACCTTCCTCCCGGGCCCACGACACTGATGCTATGTAATGCCTCTAGGTCTGCTCCACTACACTTTCTGTGCCACATGCTCTATGCACTAACTATGGAGCACAAGCCGCTGCTATTGGACGCCGGAGAATGCCTCCCCCCCCTACTTTAGCCCCATTAAACATTAATTTTACTAAACCTTTTAATCGGCACAAGATTTCTGATAGTTTCCAATATCAACTGGCAGAATGAGTCTATGTATATACATCGTGGCTCCACTGCTTATGGAGGGTTATGATATATGTAGACTGTAACATGGTGAGTTGGGCCTTAAATAGTCTTACACCCGTCACCAGTAATGATGCTATCACAGAGGTTTTTATACACTCTTAGATATCCGGTCCCAGGACAGTGACAGTGACTAATGAGAAATGCATCCATTTAAGGGTAGAGTTTTTGTCCCCAGGAAAACACACATACAGTATCTCACAAAAGTGAGTGCACCCTTCACATTTTTGTAAATATTGTATTCTAACTTTTCATGGGACAACACTTAAAATATGACAATTTGATACAATGTAAAGTAGTCAGTGTACTGCTTGTAGAACAGTGTAAATTTGGTGTGTCCTCGAAATAACTCAGCACACAGCTATCAATGTCTAAACCGCTGGCAACAAAAGTGAGTACATGCTTAAGTCAAAATGGACAAATTGTGCCCAAAGTGTCAGTATTTTGTGTGGCCTCCATTATTTTCCAGCACTGCCTTAACTCTCTTGGGCATGGAGGTCACTAGAGCTTCACAGGTTGCAGCCACTGGAACATCATGGAGTTGGTGGATGTTAGACCTTGTGCTCCTCCACCTTCTGTTTGAGGATGTTCCACAGATGCTCAATAGGGTTTAGGTCTGGAGACATGCTTGGCCGCTGCAGCAATTTTACCCTCATTTTCTTTAGCAAGGCAGTGGTCGTCTTGGAGGTGTGTTTGGGGTCGGTATCATGTTAGACTACTGCCCTGCGGCCCAGTTTCCGAAGGGAGGGGATTATCTCTGCTTCAGTATTACACATGGCATTCATGGATCCCTCAATGAACTGTAGCTCCCCACAGCCGGCAGTACTCATGCAGCCCTAAACAATGACACTCCCACCACCATGCTTAACTGTAAGCAAGACACAATGGTCTTTGTACTCCTCACCTGGTTGTTGCCACACACACTTGACACCATCTGAACCAAATAAGATTATATTGGTCTCATCAGACCACAGAACATGGTTCCAGTAATTCATGTCCTTGGTTTGCTTGTCCTAAGCAAACGCTCTGCGGGCTTGTGCATCATCTTTAGAAGGGGCTTCCTTCTGGGACGACAGCCATGCAGACCAATTTGATGCAATGTGTGGAATATGGTCTGAGCACTGACAGCCTGATCCCTCCACCCCCCTTTAACCTGTGCAGCAATGCGGGGCAGAACTCCTCTGTCTTGAAAAGACAATCTCCTGATGCTGACGCCGAGTATGTGCACTCAACTTCTTTGGCTGAGCATGGCGAGGCCTGTTCTGAGTGGAACCTGCTTTTTAATCCACTGTGTGGTCTTGGCCACCGCGCTGCAGATGAGTTGCAGGGTGATCTTATAGCCTAGGCTCTTGATGTAGAGCAACAAATTCTTCTTTTTTTTTTTTGTCTCCAGATTCTCAGACAGTTCTTTGCCATGAAGTGAATGTTGAACTTCCAGTGACCAGTATGAGAGTGTGTGAGAGCGATAACACCAAATTTAACACACCTGCTCCACATTCACACCTGAGACCTTGTAACACTGAGTCACATGACACCCGTGGAGGGGAAATGGCAAATTGGGCACAATTTGTCCATTTTCACTTAGTGTACTCACATTTTGTTACCAGTGGTTTAGACATTGATGGCTGTGTTATTTTGAGGGCAAACCAAATTAGGCCATGTTCACACGGCTTATTTTGACGTGATTTTGGATGAGGTTTTCGGAGCGTTTCCTCGCCCAAAATGCCCCCAGTTCATTTAATTGATTCCTATGTAAAACCTTGTTGTAGTTCACACACAACGAGATTTTTACGCGCTTCTTTGGAAGCACTCAAAAAGAAGTGTCATGACAATTCTTGAATCGCGTTTTAGGCGCGATTTCTGTCCTGGCTATTAATTTGCATTGGTGAAAACCTCATCCAAAACCTCACCGAGAAACGCCTCTAAAACCTCTTCTGAAGAAGCGCGTTTCAGGTGAAGTTTTGGGAGCGGAGACGCTCCTAAAACCTCGTCCAAAACCACGTCAAAATAAGCCGTGTGAACATACCCTTATATAAGCTGTACACTGACTACTTTACATTGTATCAGTGTCATATTTTCAGTGTTGTTCCATGAAAAGATATAATACAATGATTACAAAAATGTGAGGGGTGTATATATCCACTACACTGTTTAGTGCATGGCACAGGGGCGTGATAGACCAAGTTTGGATGAGTTTGCTTCCTTCCCGACCCCCATCTTGTTGCTGGCCCACGCCAATGTGGGTGCTGACTGTCCGTGTAGCAGAAGCTGCTCTCCACTACCCTGGTGAGTTGTTAGTGCAGCATCATTCTCCCTTAACACCCACCATAGTGTCATCTACAGGGGTGTCAAACTCAAATGCACAGTGGACCAAAATTAAAAACTTGGACAAAGTCGCGGGCCAACCTTGATATTTATTGAAAAGATGTCCACCAGTTGATAGCCGTTTTCCTGCTTATCAGATTTAACGATGAACTTTATCACACGGTAAGGAAAGAAACTTAAGTTTTGCTTAAACATTGAATCTGAAATGAGCAAAGCTTAAAGGGGTTGTCTTACCATGCTGTTTCAGGCAGCTTCAGACTGTGGGTGGTTCTATAGCAGTGATTGGCATATCAGCTCTGTTCTTCCTAGCTAATCCTGATGCAGTGATAGGAGTGTAAGGGTATGTTTACACACCGTTTTTGGATCCGAAGATCGCATTCAAAAACGCAGCGTCGATCGGATTCAAAACGCATCCAACGCGCAGCTGTGTGTTTGGATGCGTTTTGGCTGCAGCAGGATCGCCCCCTATAGTTTATTATAGGTCTCCTGCTGCATCTTTCAGATCAAGAATTGACAGGACAATTCTTAGAACAGATCCAAAAGACGCAATGACACACATCGGCGATCACTCGTCTGGACGCTGATACGTGTTTTACATTGCGAACAATGTAAAATCACACTGCTATTTTCTCCAATGAGGGCCCCCCCCCCCCTTTCACATTGATATGCACGTATTCCGTCCGAAAACCAGACGTAAGAATGTGCATGATTAATGTCTTTCGGGCGGCCCGCGGGAGAAAAACTGCCGGGCGGAAAAACCGTGCAGTGGGGACTGCTGCACGGGTTTTCCATAGGAGCCCGTTGTGCTCATTTTCAGGTCTGTCTTTCACGTGGTCTGCAAAACCGCAAACTGTCTGAAAAACCGGCTGCAAACCCGTGCCGTGGGGACATGCCCTAGGAATTAAAACTTGTCATTTAACTTACATAAACAAGCTTCTGTACTACTGATGACATTCAGCAGGGAGTGTCCATCATGGTTGGAGAGGGCAGCTATCAGATGAGAGGGAGCAGAGTAGGGTGGTCGGTAAGCTAAAGAAACTTGTCTACACTAGCAGTAGATAAAAAATTTTTATGTCCAGAACAAAGCAAAATCCAAACCGCAATGTATTTGGTAATAGGCTTCATTTACCTTCTTCTTTATGTTAAAAGCCAGTCATTGTGGTGAGAAAACCTCTTTAATGCCCTAAATGGGCTGAGTGAGAGCAGTGTAATGACAGCTCCTGGCTTCTTCCTCCTCATCTCCCTTGTACACTGCCTGGCCGTTACTCGTGGGCCAAATATACTTGCACTGTGGGCTTAACTTTGACCCTCCTTCTCTACAGTATTAAGAATTAAAGGGGTTGTCTCACTACAAGGATGGCTTTTTATGTTAAAGATTTTGCAAAAACAAGTCACTTTGCAATATATGTCCATTAACAGTGTCCTACCTATTCGGAGATATCCCTTTTTGTATGTGCTGCATCAGCTCCTCAGGTCGCTATAGCTACAGACCTCTTTGATCTCTCATGATAGGCTGTCAGCACTGGTTGCTATAGCTACAGACCTACTGCAGCCTAGTAGAAGCCAGTAAACACGCCCCTGAATTCAAAGTGAAACCAAGAAAACGGGACTGAGGTCAGATGACTCAATGTAGTGAGACCACCCCTTTAAGTGGGAAGTCCCCCTCTGGTGCTCACACCTATAAATGCCTTTGTGCGTCGTGCATCCTGGCTTGAAGCAGTGCCATACCTGGGAGGGAAGCTCGGTCAATGAATAGAATTCCAGGGGTGACTGACTACCTGCACAAGCAGATGAGGGTGGACTTGTCTTTTCCTTGGAAATTATTGTATTTTAATGAAAAAATGAGGGGAAAAAAGTCAAGTCCTAGGTCGAGGCCTGAACCTCACAGCAGGACCCTTGTTTTTGCATTGTCCCCATCATCCTGTCCTCCTCGGTGGGTTCCTAGGGTCAGTAATGGCTGCACTGACTCCACCGGATCTCACATTCTGGTTGTTTCCATTGGTTAATACTTAATCGCCGTTCACCTGGAGAAGGTCACCCGGCCGTGTCACTGGTCAGCAGGCTGTAGTGCAGCATTCTATCTCTTGAGGGACGGACAGATCTTTCTCTCCTGCCGTCATGTTCCATGTCCTGGGCTATAAGGTACGGAGTGTCGTCTGTGGCACGGGTCATATCCTGGAGACCGCTGCACTGGTGGTACAGGAGGTGGTGGTCTTTTTAGGCATGAAAGTTTAGCAGCTTCTACATACTGGTTTCTTTTAAAGGGGTTGTCTCACTACAGACATTGATGGCATATTGCTAGGCTATGCCACCATTGACTGGTGCTGGTTCCGCCTCTGGGACTTGCACCTATCTCCAGAATGAGCCCCAAAACCTCTATAAACAGGACCAAAAATGTACCAAAGGCACAACATACAGAGATGAGGACAGATAGTGTAGGAGATGGTTCCTGCAGTCCTATGTAACAGCAGAAGTATATAATGACTGGGGCGAACACACAAAATATAATGGTTGGAGCTGATGGTTATCTTGTATATAATGGCTTTTTTTTTGGGTCCATTCACAAATTGTCACTTTTTCGGGTAGGTTGGTCAGGTGACTGGCTTTGTGCCTTTTCCCTATATATTTGTATTATTAGATGGGTTACATTGGTTGGTGGTCATTCGGGAACGTCACCAAAATTGTGCAAACTCTCCCTGCCCCTGTAATTCCTCCACACTAAATTATCATTGGATTTGTGTACATTGTGAGCCGTCTAGATCTACACGTTGTCTGCAGACGGCTGTGGGCGCCATTTAGAGAAAATGACCAGGGCTGATCATTTTATATATAGTGAGCAGAGACTAGAATTATATTATGCAGTGTCCAGAGCTGTTACCAATCTAATGTAGGGACCTGCAATTGAATATAATAATTAATGCCCGAAGCTGCTGATTATTTTATATACTGACCTGAGTTAATTATATTGTGTGATGCCCAGTGCTGAGGATTGTGTGGTGCCCAACACCGAGGGCTTGTACTGTGTGGTGCCGGACGCCGAGGGCTTGTACTGTGTGGTGCCGGACGCCGAGGGCTTGTACTGTGTGGTGCCGGACGCCGAGGGCTTGTACTGTGTGGTGCCGGACGCCGAGGGCTTGTACTGTGTGGTGCGCCCGACGCCGAGGGCTTGTACCCGGTGTGCGTGGTGCGCCCGACGCCGAGGGCTTGTACCCGGTGTGCGTGGTGCGCCCGACGCCGAGGGCTTTTTACTGCGTGGTGCGCCGGACGCGAGGGCTTGTACTGCGTGGTGCGCCGGACGCCGAGGGCTTGTACTGCGTGGTGCGCCGGACGCCGAGGGCTTGTACTGCGTGGTGTGCGCCGGACGCCGAGGGCTTGTACTGCGTGGTGCGCCGGACGCCGAGGGCTTGTACTGCGTGGTGCGCCGGACGCCGAGGGCTTGTACTGCGTGGTGCGCCGGACGCCGAGGGCTTGTACTGCGTGGTGCGCCGGACGCCGAGGGCTTGTAACTGCGTGGTGCGCCGGACGCCGAGGGCTTGTACTTGCGTGGTGCGCCGGACGCCGAGGGCTTGTAACTGCGTGGTGCGCCGGACGCCGAGGGCTTGTACTGCGTGGTGCGCCGGACGCGAGGGCTTGTACTGCGTGGTGCGCCCGGACGCCGAGGGCTTGTACTGCGTGGTGCGCCGGACGCCGAGGGCTTGTACTGCGTGGTGCGCCCGACGCCGAGGGCTTGTACTGCTTTGGTGGCCGGACGCCGAGGGCTTGTACTGCGTGGTGCGCCGGACGCCGAGGGCTTGTACTGCGTGGTGCGCCGGACGCCGAGGGCTTGTACTGCGTGGTGCGTGTGGTGCGCCGGACGCCGAGGGCTTGTACTGCGTGGTGCGTGTGTAGCGTGCCGGACGCCGAGGGGTTGTACCCGGTGTGTGTGTGGTGCCTGCCGCCGAGATTTATAACCCATGATGTCCAGGGTCGTGTGGTTGTCTTTCTTTGGTCTGTAGGTAGCTGTCGGCTGCAGGGTCCTCCATAGTCGGTCGTCGGTTTCCTGTCGTGTGGCTGCGGGGTCCTCCGTAGTCGGTCGTCGGTTTCCTGTGGCTGCGGGGTCCTCCGTAGTCGGTCGTCGGTTTCCTGTGGCTGCGGGGTCTTCCATAGTCGGTCTTCGGTTTCCTGTGGCTGCGGGGTCCTCCATAGTCGGTCGTCGGCTTCCTGTGGCTGCGGGGTCCTCCGTAGTCGGTCGTCGGTTTCCTGTGGCTGCGGGGGTCCTCCGTAGTCGGTTGTCGGTTTCCTGTGGCTGCGGGGTCCTCCGTAGTCGGTCGTCGGTTTCCTGTGGCTGCGGGGTCCTCCGTAGTCGGTCGTCGGGTTCCTGTGGCTGGGGGGTCCTCCGGAGTCGGTCGTCGGTTTCCTGTCCTGTGGCTGCGGGGTCCTCCGTAGTCGGTCGTCGGTTTCCTGTGGCTGCGGGGTCCTCCGTAGTCGGTCGTCGGCTTCCTGTGGCTGCGGGGTCCTCCGTAGTCGGTCGTCGGCTTCCTGTGGCTGCGGGGTCCTCCGTAGTCGGTCGTCGGCTTCCTGTGGCTGCGGGGTCCTCCGTAGTCGGTCGTCGGCTTCCTGTGGCTGCGGGGTCCTCCGTAGTCGGTCGTCGGCTTCCTGTGGCTGCGGGGTCCTCCGTAGTCGGTCGTCGGTGTCCTGTGGTTGCGGGGTCCTCCATAGTCGGTCGTCGGCTTCCTGTGGCTGCGGGGTCCTCCGTAGTCGGTCGTCGGTTTCCTGTCCTGTGGCTGCGGGGTCCTCCATAGTCGGTCGTCGGTTTCCTGTCCTGTGGCTGCGGGGTCCTCCGGAGTCGGTCGTCGGTTTCCTGTGGCTGCGGGGTCCTCCTGAGTCGGTCGTCGGTTTCCTGTGGCTGCGGTGTCCTCCGTTGTCTGTCGACGTTTTCCTGTGGCTGCGGGGTCCTCCGTAGTCGGTCGTCGGTTTCCTGTGGCTGCGGGGTCCTCCGTAGTCGGTCGGCGGTTTCCTGTCCTGTGGCTGCGGGGTCCTCCGTAGTCGGTCGGCGGTTTCCTGTCCTGTGGCTGCGGGGTCCTCCGTAGTCGGTCGGCGGTTTCCTGTCCTGTGGCTGCGGGGTCCTACGTAGTCGGTCGGCGGTTTCCTGTCCTGTGGCTGCGGGGTCCTCCGTAGTCGGTCGTCGGTTTCCTGTGGCTGCGGGGTCCTCCGTAGTCGGTCGTCGGTTTCCTGTGGCTGCGGGGTCCTCCGTAGTCGGTCTTTGGTTTCCTGTGGCTGCGGGGTTCTCCATAGTCGGTCGTCGGCTTCCTGTGGCTGCGGGGTCCTCCGTAGTCGGTCGTCGGTTTCCTGTCCTGTGGTTGCGGGGTCCTCCATAGTCGGTCGTCGGTTTCCTGTGGCTGCGGGGTTCTCCGTAGTCGGTCGGCGGTTTTCCTGTGGCTGCGGGGTCCTCCGTAGTCGGTCGGCGGTTTCCTGTGGCTGCGGGGTCCTCCGTAGTCGGTCGGCGGTTTCCTGTCGTGTGGCTGCGGGGTCCTCCGTAGTCGGTCGGCGGTTTCCTGTGGCTGCGGGGTCCTCCGTAGTCGGTCGGCGGTTTCCTGTCGTGTGGCTGCGGGGTCTCCGTAGTCGGTCGTCGGCTCCCTGTGGCTTCGGTGCCGTCCGGAGTCGGTCGTGTGGTTGCTGTCCTGTGGTTGCGGGGTCCTCCCTAGTCGGTCGTCGGTTTCCTGTGGTTGCGGGGTCCTCCATAGTCGGTCGTCGGTTTCCTGTCCTGTGGCTGCGGGGTCCTCCGTAGTCGGTCGTCGGTTTCCTGTGGCTGCGGGGTCCTCCGTAGTCGGTCGTCGGTTTCCTGTGGCTGCGGGGTCCTCCGGAGTCGGTCGTCGGTTTCCTGTGGCTGCGGGGTCCCCGTAGTCGGTCGTCGGTTTCCTGTGGCTGCGGGGTCCTCCGTAGTCGGTCGTCGGTTTCCTGTGGCTGCGGGGTCCTCCGTAGTCGGTCGTCGGTTTCCTGTGGCTGCGGGGTCCTCCGTAGTCGGTCGTCGGTTTCCTGTGGCTGCGGGGTCCTCCGTAGTCGGTCGTCGGTTTCCTGTGGCTGCGGGGTCCTCCTTTAGTCGGTCGTCGGTTTCCTGTGGCTGCGGGGTCTCCGTAGTCGGTCGTCGGTTTCCTGTGGCTGCGGGGTCCTCCGTAGTCGGTCGTCGGTTTCCTGTGGCTGCGGGGTCCTCCGTAGTCTGTCGTCGGTTTACTGTGGGTGGGGGGTCCTACTTAGTAGGTCGTGGGTTTCCTGTGGCTGCGGGGTCCTCCGTAGTCGGTCGTCGGTTTCCTGTGGCTGCGGGGTCCTCCGTAGTCGGTCGTCAGTTTCCTGTGGCTGCGGGGTCCTCCGTAGTCGGTCGTCGGTTTGCTGTCCTGTGGCTGCGGGGTTAATACTTGGTGCTGATGTTCTACCTTGTCCCGGTCATTAATAATTCATTGCCTCAGGAGCAGCACACTTTGCCTCTCATTGTCTGGTATCCGCTGAGCTCCCTCCCTGCAGAGTCCTGTGCTGTAGCGGTGCCTGTGCCTTTAAGTTGAGCGCTGTGCTATGTAAATCAGCTGCTCTCTTCCATGATGTGATGTCACTTGTCTACCAGCAGATGGGAGCGGGCATGGGGCGAGGTGCTGCTCCGCCGCCTCCTGGGACTGCTGCTGCTGCTGATCTTCATGGTTCTTCTCCATTAGAGGCGGCTCTTGTTTTGCTGTCAGATCGGTTTCCTGGGCTCCTTGTTGCGGAGGAGTAACAGGTAGCGTCTGACAATGTTCATGGCCGAGATAACATCGCTGAGGAGTGAGTGGCCGCAGTCCCCACTGGAGGGCTTGTGAGGGCTGCAGGCTGACCCCTGTGTGTGCCAGGGTCCCCTCCACTGGCGATCAGGCGCCTGCCGTGTGACCAGAACCCGCTGCCAGTGCCCGCAGGGCAATAGGGAAACTCTGAGAAGTTTGTGTCCACAGCTTGAGGACTATTGGTCATTGAGGTATTAGTTAAGATACAATGCAGAGCGGTGTGTGAGCCGGGGGCTGCCTTTGTGATGGATGGACGACTCCAGCATCTTACGCAGGAGAGGGCTGCAGGTAGGTGTCTAGTCTCCGATTAGCAGGAAGGCTTATAATAGTGGCTGGTGGGTGCAGTGCACGTTAATGATGGGCTTTATGGCTGACCGTTATTATTCTGCATATTACCAGATATGTTAGGATCTTTGACTGTTCACTGTCTCATTTTATGTGTGATGGTCAGTGGCCTCCCGAGGGGAAGAAGTGCTGCAGTTTGATCACCAACCCTGGAGGAGGGGTGCTGCACTCTTCTGGTGGTCACCAACCCTGGAGGAGGGGTGCTGCACTCTTCTGGTGGTCACCAGCCCTGGAGGAGGGGTGCTGCACTCTTCTGGTGGTCACCAGCCCTGGAGGAGGGGTGATGCACTCTTCTGGTGGTCACCAGCACTGGAGGAGGGGGGCTGCACTCTGCTGGTGGTCTCCAACTCTGGAGGAGGGGTGCTGCACTCTTCTGGTGGTCACCAGCCTGGAGGGGGGTGCTGCACTCTTCTGGTGGTCACAGCCCTGGAGGAGGGGGTGCTGCACTTTCTGGTGGTCACCAGCCCTGGAGGAGGGGTGCTGCACTCTTCTGGTGGTCTACAGCCCTGGAGGATGGGTGCTGCACTCTTCTGGTGGTCACCAGCCCTGGAGGAGGGGTGCTGCACTCTTCTGGTGGTCACCAGCCCTGGAGGAGGGGTGCTGCACTCTTCTGGTGGTCTCCAACTCCGAGGGACTGGGGGGTGTTGCACTCTTCTGGTGGCTTACAGCTCGGGCGGGTTGGGGAGGTCCGCTGCACTCTTCTGGTGGTCTCCAATTTTGGGGTGGGGTGCTGCACTTTTCCGGTGGTCTCTAATACTGGGGGATGCCACACTCTCTTGGTGGCCTCCATTACTTGTGATGGGGAGAGAGGGTTAGTGCTGCACTCTTCTGGTGGCCTCTAGCTCCGGAGGAGGGGGTGCCACACTCTCCTGGTGGCCTCTCGCTCCGGTGGAGGGGGTGCCACACTCTTCTGGTGGCCTCTAGCTCCGGAGGAGGGGGTGCCACACTCTTCTGGTGGCCTCTAGCTCCGGAGGAGGGGGTGCCACAATCTTCTGGTGGCCTCTAGCTCCGGAGGAGGGTGTTGCAACTCTTTGGTGGGCCTCTAGCTCCGGAGGAGGGGGTGCCACACTCTTCTGGTGGCCTCCAGCTCTTGGGGAGGGGATGGTGGAGGAACTGCATTTGCCTGGTGGCCTCCAGCTCTGAGGGCGCTTTGTTCTAGGAGTGATGTGCTGATAACCAGCTTGGGGAGGGGGCACCTTGCTCTTGTAGCAGTGCTTTTACTTCTGCTAGTGCCTTTTTCTTTGGTGTTTGTCGCTTGCCAGTAATAAGATTTGAAATGTGTGATTTATGGTTTCGAATTGATATAAATTGCTCCATTCTTAACAGTATTTTGATATCTTTCTCTAATTTTTTCCAGTTAATGGTTATTTATCAGGGGTGTGCCGTGTCCTTGTATCTTCATGTTGTCTTTCTTTACTTTGATTCTGTGTTAATATTGAACATGGATATGTTCTTCATCTCTATGGTGTCCTACTGAGCATCCACTCCAGGAGGTCCCAGTGGTGGGAGGGTCAGGTCTGTCTGGGTCTACTCCATTCACACAAGTTCCTATGTTATCTGTCCATGTAACGCTGGATCTGTTGGGGTTGATCAGGTGATGGATATGCATTGTGCTGCACATCATGGATATTGGCTTTACATTCATTTATATGGAGAATTTTATCCATTAAAAAGTTCTGGTAGGTGATGGCACAGTTTGGTTACCAGTCTCTGATGTGTGGGGCTTTATATATAAGTGACATATGGCTGGGGATCGGGCTGTAGATAATACAGGTTGGTGGTCTATGTTATGGACCTGTTTGTGTGTGTGTGTTGGACCCCAGTGTCTCTTGTCTTTTTAAACTCGTTTCATTGGGCAGCCCCTCTTTTGTCCATAGACCTCTGGTATCTCATCTGTTGACTTGGCTCATTGGGCAGCTCCTTTCATCCATAGACTCTGGAAATATCTTGTCTGTAGACTTGGTTTATTGGGTGACTCTTCATATCCATAGACCCCTTGTATCTTGTCTGTAGACTTTGGTTTATTGGATAGCTCCTCTCTTCTCCATAGATCTGCGGTATCTCTCACCTGTACACTTGGTTCATTGGGCAGCTCCTGTCCCGTTCATAGACTTGTTTTATTGGGCAGTTCCTCTTTTGTCTGTTGACTTGGTTTATTGGGAAGCTTCCTTGTCCTAAGACCCTGGGTATCTCTTGTCTGTATTCTTTATTCGTTGGGCAGCTCCTCTGTTGTCGACAGACCTTCGGTATCTCTTGTCTGTAGACCTGGTTCTTTGGGCAGTTCCTCTCTTGTCCATAGACCCCGGGTATCTCTTATCTGTAGTCTTGGTTTATTGGGCAGCTCCTCTCGTGTCCATAGACCTCAGGTATCTCTTGTATGAAGTCTTGGTTTATTGCATTCCTTCTTTCCATGACCTCAGGTACACTTGTATGTGACTGGTTTTGGGCAGTTCCTCTCGTGTCCATAGACCTCAGGTATCTCTTGTATGTAGTCTTGGTTTATTGGTCTGTTCCTCTCTTGTCCATAGACCTCAGGTATCACTTGTATGTAGACTTGGTTTTTTGGGCAGTTCCTCTCGTGTCCATAGACCTCAGGTATCTCTTCTATGTAGACCTGGTTCTTTGGGCAGCTCCTCTCTTGTCCATAGACCTCGGGTATCTCTTGTATGTAGTCTTGGTTTATTGGGGCATCTCCTCGCTTGTCTCATCACTCGGGGAATTGCTGCTTCAGCTCCATGTTCCAGTGACACCATCGTAAGTTCTAGCGATTTTTGTGAACCTGATGAAGCTGCTCCATCAACATGTGGCCTGGTTGTGCGCTGTGTGTGTGTTCTGCCGGCCGCCCGTCCCGTAAAGCCCCACACAATAGTGTATTCTGCAGAAACAAAGTCGACTGAACGAGGCCTGAAGCCCTTTATTCTGGGCTGGAGCCGCTGCTGGGAAGTTTCCAGGAGAGTTGCATTTTTGCATTTTCCTCATTTATCTTCTCTCATTGACCACCCAGTCACTTGGTAAGGGGGGCAGCGGTCACTGGTCAGGGGGGAGTCTAATGGATAGTGTGTCTGACCACTTCTCTATATGGTGTCCTTTTAGATCTTTTTGATTAGTCAGTAGGTAAAAGTGTACATGTAAAAGAACCTCAGTCAGTCGATGGAGGATGCCCTCTTGGGGCTTCTTTCGGCTGTTGTATCTGGGTGTATTATTCCAGCATCCAGAACCTCTCCGAGGTCTCCAGGGGCGCTGGCACATGCAAGTTTCCTGGTTATTCCAAACCTTTTGTTGCCGCCCCTGGACAGTGCGGGGTTTCCACCCTCGTCTCATCATTAGTGTGGCATCTGCATCTTGTTATCCGCGCGGCACTCGCTGTTCTCTGACTAAACTGAAGGCGTTGTGTGAAAAATCTGTCACAGAGAAGAGAAGATGTGAGAATAGATGTAAGAAGCACCCTACGTGTAGAGCCGTCGCCCCTCCACCTGCGCACCGCCTGGCTCATTACACCGCCCACGTATGGGGTTTGTCACCAACCATCCAGGTCCTGATTCTTCATCACATTAACTTTCAATACTTGGAAAATGTCACTCCCCATGGACGTCTGTGTAGATTTCTAATGAGCCTCAACATGGCGGCATGCCACCAACTTGCCACTGAGGGAACTCCAATATGTTCTCCCTGATTTACTAGGATTTTGTTGTCTTATGTGCATAGTCTTCCTTCCAGATTTGCAGTGGCAATGACTGGAGACTGTTGCCGAGGAGTGGTGCCCACAACACAAGGGGCCTGGGGTGTGCAACTGCAAAATGGCTGCAGCAAGCCATAAAATCTGCCCAGATTTACAGGGCTTTGAAGTCGGAGTCGTGGAGTCAGTCGGTGGCTATTTTGCAGGAGTCGGAGTCGTCATAAAATGGTCCGACTCCCAAATAATAAAAGTTGGCCCCAGTTGTCGTGCAAAGAGAAAGGGAGGAATTTGGGGTCCAGCCAGTGCTACTGCTCCCATTTTCTTCAGCCTCATCACATGAGGAGTGTAATTGATGACATGGAGCAGGCAAAGCGCTGCTCCAGGGGAAAAGATTCCGCTCCATGGCAAACAGATTTCAGCAAATTTAAGAAGTAGAAGATCAACCATTCATCAAAACTGACTGTGGCTGGGGTTCCCCTTTTTGGTTTTTCACGCTTTGCACCCAATCCAAGTTTTAGGTCCTTCTCACCTAATAATAACAGTTTGGGGCAGAGCGGACTGATGAATTTTTTTCAGACACCAAAACTATCCCCAAAAATTTTTCCTTTCAGTTTTTGCAATTTCATTTTTTTGCGTTTTGTCACTCCAAATTTTTATTTTCCCTACAAAAAATGGGAAAATGGTTTATTGTGAATTTGGTAATCTCCTACTTGTTTTAATAGGGGCCCTTTAATTTTTCGCTCTTGATCAACATAAATTTACCAAAATTGATCCCAGTTCTGCTTCCTTTCCTGTTGCAGACTGGTTGTCAAAATAAAAAGGGTTTTAATTCTTTTTTTAAACTTACCCACAAAAGTTTCTTAAAAAGATCCCCCCAAAACATTTGGGGTTTACACCTTTTTTTGCTTAAAAAGTCGTAGTGTCTGTTTTACCTAAATAGCTTGATTATTGTATCATAAGGTGATAAACAGCCGGATGTTACCATTTTACTACAGTAAAGTTATCACAAACATGCGCCGAGTATGAGGGAGTCGGGGCTTGACTTGCCGACTCCACAGTCCTGCAGATTTATTGTAGAATTTTTATGGTGTGTGAACAAGGGTTTCCTCCATCTCCCTCCAGCCTGTCATGAATCTTCCTGATGATGGCTGCTGGTCTCAGGCCGGAAAGTAATGGTGTTCACTAGCTGTAAGGCAAAGTTGTAATAACAGGAAATTGAAGCCATTTATAGTATATGCACTGGTTAAGTCTTAACATACTGCTTGTTGGCAGAGCTCCAGGCTAAAAAAAACTGATGTGGGTGCTTTTGGGCATCCGTCTTAGATGCCATCTGGAACCCCGCTGGTAGGGGCTCTAGGTCTGGCACCCTAATCAATCATTAGAACAGAGGTCCGCTGACTTCTGCACTCCCAGGTGAGACACCTGGGCAGAGATTGAGTGGAGAGATGGTCACGCACCTCCCAGAGATTAGACCCACAACTATTCTGCTTTGGGAATACCCCTTTAAGAAGAGCTTCAGGCGGCAACTAAAATGGGCACCGATGCAATCAAGAAATTGCAGATGGTGACGAGGCTGTTCAGGCTGTCCGCCATTTCTGACTAGCTTAGTCACAGTGCTGTATCTTTAAAGAAAAAAAAAAAAAGTTAGTTTTCCTTCTCCCCCGGTTGACGCTCTCCTCTTCGTCCTGCAGCGGTGCCTAGCGGGAGGGGGAACTTCAAGTAGACATGTTCTGCATGCAATACATGTATTAGGAGACTCCCTTGTAGTAAGCTCATTCCCGCCATAGAGGAGCGTTGACCGGGAGGAGGGTGCAGCAGCGGCCACTTGATTGTGGTCGAGTGCTGGCGGAGCTCAATGTGTGATTATCTGACAAGGGGAGGAAGGCTGAGTTCACATGTTGCCTGTGTTTTCATGCTATGTTTTAAACACCTCAATAACCAATCAATATATTAAGTATCAGGGTATGTGTATGTTCACACGGATTATTGTAGGCTTATAGTGGTGCTTACTGTGCGCACGCGCTTCACGCCTGCTCCTTTAGAATTATGCACTGGCCGGGGCGCACTTCTAAAGTGCTCAGTGCCGGCCCCCATTCACTTTTGTTTAGCTCTCAATGAGAGCTATTACTTTGCTGTACTTTGGGCGTATTGTAGTGCAATTACGCCCCGAAGTACAGCCCGCAGATACGCCGTGTGAACATACCCTATAAACCATACCACAGAAGAAAATTCTATAAAACATATAATTTTATTTTAACGGTTTAAAAAAATCCATTTTACTCCTATATAATTCTTCAATATGAAAGCCACACAATCAATCATAGATTAGTGTTCAGGACTTTTCACTTTCAGAATTCAGGACGCTATAGAACAGTAATAGATGGATAAAGCCAGTAAATGGTTACTCACTATACTGTTGTTCTTATCTGCAGGGTCGCATCCAAAATGATGGGTAACCCCAAAAGAACCAATAATTCTCACCCTATATAGTCCCTGTTAATGATCCTGAAAAAATAATGGAGTCATTGCCCCGAAAAGGGCGGCTCCGTTCCTGGTGGCTGTCCCTTATAATACTTTGGTATCGACCTTCCTCCAAAGACAAACGGGTAGCCAGGATTCTATAAAAAGGAAAATAGCTCCAAAGCAACACTTCCAATGTGTTTCCTCCGAATTCTTGGGTTCATCAGGGGAACCTGGAGCTGCTTATAGACTACTTCTAAATGAGCTACTACACAAGATCTCACAAGATACGGGGCACCAATGATGTATTGGCCATATGTGTTTTATTGGGGAATTTTTTTTTCCTGTGATATTATGTTTTGAACATATTAGAAAAAAAAGCAGCTTTTAACGTGAGAGCAATTTAACCAGCGTGTTCTTAATTACAGAACACATGTTTTTCTTTTAATCAATCTTAATGAATGCATCAAAACTGCAAGAAAATAATCCCACACATCAACACTGTGTACTCTTAGGCTATGTTCACACGATGTACTGCGGCACGTACAGTACACGTCGCAGTATATCATGTGTTTCGGGAGCTCGCACTAATATGTGTGGGGGGAGGGGTCGGCAGCCCACCGGCCCCATTGACATTCGTTATTCACCGCAAATAATTGACACGTCACTTATCTCCCCGTGCATACAATACGATCGATTGTATGAAAACTATGGATTGCCGTAATTTTGCCGAAATTCCGCTCTGTGAGCATACCCGAAGACCATATTAAGTTAGGACAGTCTTTCAATGCGCCACATGTATCGTAGTGTGGATGAATCTGGTGCAGGTTAGGACTGTCTCGTCTAACTTTGCACCTTTTATAAATTGGCTTAGGGTGCTTTCACACGGTGCGTTTTTTCAATGCGGTTTTTGTGCAGAAAGGCACAGCAATTAATGCTGTACATGGCTGTGCAAAAATCACGGTAAATTCGCTGTAAAATGGCAGTAATTACCGCGATTTTTGTACAGCCATGTACAGCATAAATAGCTGTCCCCCAGCCTCCACAAAAAACGCGTTGAAAAAATGCACCAAAAATGCACTATGTGAAAGCACCCTTACATTGTGCCACCAAATAAGTCGTGCCCCTTTATGTGAAGCTGCACCCTCTTTACCGAGGTCACGCCTCTTTTCAAGGCACAGACGTGTCTAGAAACTGTCTAACATACATTAAATTTGGTGTAAAGCCTGGGCACCATTATTCTGGCACAGCGGTCTTGATCAATGTGCCCTAGTGTGTAAATCCAGCCTCTATAAACTACTGCGTATGTGATTAAAGTTTGGTGCTGGGAAGTAAAACGGTCATTATGTGACTATCTTAGGGAAATAAGGGTATGTTCACATGAGTTGGATATGCTGTGGATTTTCTACACAATTTTTCCGCAGTGTATTACAATAGCAGCAATGTGGATGAGATTTCAGAAATCCACACGCTGCGCCAAAAAATCCACACACAATCTTTTCATAGATTAACCCTCTGTGGTGCGGATTTTGAATCTGAAGATGACCATTTATGTCCTAGTTTTACTATGGTTTCTCTCTTGACAATATTTTTTATAGTAAAATATGTATATGTTACTTTATTGTGTGGGTGTCTCTTTTTTTTTTTTTTTTTTTTCCTTAATATATATACACTTGAAAGCCAGTGGCAAAAGGTGTGGTTTGCAGTCCCCTTTGTATGTTGTAAATTAAGCATTTATAACACACATTTATGCACTACAAATTGACACACTCGCGTTTTTACACGTCGTGCAACATGGCCAATGACGTGCAGCAGTGGTGTGTATTTCTATAGAACACAATGGGGTGTTGATTCTTTATTTGAATATTTTGGTGTGTAAAGTGTGCATTTTGCTGTAAAATATGTGCCAAAAATAGGGGCACGCTTATGATGGCAGTTGTCAGAATTCTGGTGCTATTTGCAGCAAAATATTGGCGCACATGCTTTACTCCACGATTATTATGCATTTTAGACAGTTTCTAAAAGCATTAGCGCCTCTGTAAAAACAAAAAACCCCCCTGTAATTTATTGTAAAGGAGAAAGGGCTAAGGTTGCGATGCCATGGGCAAAAAGATGTGGTCAAAATTTGAATGGTATGAAGCGAGCTAGTAATATACACGCCAGGCCACTGCTTGGCACTTGTCACCCATAGGGTCCCATTGTAAAGACGTATATTATTTTTAAATAATTCCGTTATATAGAGAAGTGCAGACTCCACCCATCCCCCCCTTTCGTTTTATTCTTTGCGATCTACAGATGTATACTGGCCAAACGGAGGCCAACAAAGCACACTTTTGGCCTCCGTTGGATCATGGAATCCTTTGAAACCATTTAGCATATACGTTGGGAGTTTCTTTGTATACTCTAAGCACAGCGTAAGGCTATGTTCACACAGGGTAATTTCGGCATGCATTTTGCCACGTATTTGCGCTCTAATACGAGCCAGATGTTCGTCGAAATTACGGTAATCCGGTAGAGAACTATGGATTCCGCCTCCTTCCCCGCTCGTACAATACGATCATATTGTACGCGCGGGGAGATAAGTGACATGTCAATTACTCGCAGCGAATATGCGCCGTGAGTAATGCATGTCTATGGGGTGGCCTGCCCACCCCCCCTTGCGCGTGTATTAGCATGAGCGCCCGCAAAACACAAGTACTGCGGCGCGTGCTGTATGCGCCGCATTACATTCTGTGAACATACCCTTGAAGGGGTTTTGCCACGATCTCATTTCATACCTCCTGCATCCAGCTCTTCAGCTCTGTGTGCTCAGAAGGGGGCGTGTGTGATTTGTTTGACTAGAGAGAGGAAAGGCCTGGTGGTGTCATCCTCCAGGGTCACATGATATGCAATTCAAAGAAAGGTCTGTTTATGTGTAGAACTGTAAGTAGCTACATTGTAGCTCAGAGGTAAAACTTTTGCCTCCAGGTACAAGGGTCCTCGGTTCAAATCCCTGAAGGAACCAAACCTATGGATTTTATTTCTTTATCAATGCACAGACCTGATTGAGGTTTCTTTTTTTTATTTATTTGCACTGTTTGACTAATTACTAAGGCGCACAGAGGACGGGAGTAGAATGATGGCACCTGGGGTAGAACACTCAGTAGCTGCCTGAGCGGAGAGGTGATGTCTGAGCATGTGCGACCAGGACTGAGGAGCTCTCAACCCTGGTCGTATCCCCTGGAGACGAGCTGTAAACAATGGATCACTAAAGGAGCTGCTAAAAAAAAATAAAAAAAGTCCGGAGTTTTTAATAATGATGAATGGTGAAAATGTTATTTAATTTACAAACTTCCCACGCCAATTTTACTTCGTGGTAAAACCCCTTTAACGTGATGCGTCCCAAGGCTTCACCTGCGTCAGATTTATCAACACTGTGATAATCGTGGCGCATTGTGAGACTGTCTAGTCTGTTTACGTGAAGTGTTAGACCGTGTTGGTAAATTTGCTCGGTTTTATGAACCCAACCTAACCCTGACTGCGTTGGCCCTTTTATTATCCGTATAACGTTGACCGAGTTCTAGAAGTAATTGTTAATGATTATCGCTGTGTTTCATAGGTCGGGACTCGTGGAGGAAGAGTCACTGATCTTCTCGGAAGGGACAATGCAGAGCACTATCTGAGTTCACGTCGCAGTCAGTGCGTGTTTTTTTCCACAGTTTTCCAAAATTGCTGCAGAAGCGCAGCATGCTTGGAAAGCTGCAGTCTGACTAGGACGCGTCAGCCCAGTTCCAGTGTTTTGTCCTTGGAGTTTGCTTCTGCAAGCTGGTACATGTGCCCAGCCTCCTGGGCAGGGATCACAGTGGAGCAGGAGTCTTCACTGTTGGGGGACTTCCAGGGTCCGCATAGTAGAGTGGACACAGTGGGCATCTAGGCCCCTCTGTCCTCTGCTGTGCTTGGAGATCTGGCTTTGACTTTCAGTTTAGAGGATAATTAGTTCTCGTTAAGCACTGTCCCCAGTATTGAATTACCTGTATACATAGAACGCAGGAGGCGACCGTACACACTAGTGCACCTCACATGCGGTGTCATCCTGGTTGCTGTGCTCGCAGTGCTTAAAGGGGTTTTGCCACGATGTTGACGTGGGATCCTCCAAAATGGGTATTTAATCTCTTTTCTAAAAGTGAAGCCTCTAAGAGCTACAGCCCTAATCAGATTCCCTTAGTTTCCTGAAAGTTTACATTAGACACCACCAGGACACTGACTGGAGCTGATCTGGCCGCCGCTTGCACTTGCGTTTTTGCACTTCTTATCTGATGACAGGGAACATGAACCAGCTTGCAAGGGGCTGGGGAGAAAAGTGCAGTGTATGAGGCTGTCTGCTGTATAGAGAATCCACTGGTTGTGATGTTAATTGAGTAAACATTAGAGACGCTCCCTGCTTCCTCGCTCTCTGCTCAACCCCCTCCTCTCCCCCTGCAGCTGTTCATGCTTTATCTTCTCTCCTGACCAGATAAGAGGTAAGGAACTTCACTTCTTGGCAAAACCCCTTTAAAGTGTATCTATTTTTTTGCGAATTAAAGCAAGACATTTGATACCTATCGTACTCTTTTCTTCTTACATAGTCTGTAAGGCCGAAAAAAGACAAGACGTCCATCCAGTTCAGGCTATTTTGCATAAGTGTTGATCCAGAGGAAGGCCAAAAACCCCAATGAGGCAGGAGCCAATTCTTCTCATTTTAGGGAATAAATTCCTTCCCAACTCCCTTCCCAAGTCGTTTTTATTTTCTGATTATAGATATTTTATTTTGTTGACTGTATATGACTGTGGGGTCGGCCATCTTGCCTGAGCTGCTTTTAACAGCATTTAGAAGGATGCTTAACAGCAGCTTTACGGACATAGGGGCCTGTGAACGGAAGCAGACCCGTTGACTTCTATAAGAGATTTTTCTAGCCCTGCTCTGTGACCTGGGAAGAAGACATTGCAGGGAGGACAGAGGGAAAGCTGTGACTATTTGCTATTGTGCCTGGTTGATCCTGTGTTATCTTTTAGTATAATCCTGCCTGTGCTGATAATGAGAAAACTACTGAAATTCTTTTTTTTACAGAATAGAAAGTGTCAGACGATCATTAAACCTGGCGGCCAAAGTGAAAATTGCAGGACTTAAAGGGGTTTTGCCACAAAGTAAAATTGACGTGGGAGGTTTGAAAATTAAATAATAAACATTTTCACCATTCATTATTATTAAAAATTCTGCACCATTTTTGTTTTAGCTCTTCCTTTAGTGATCCATTGTTTACAGCTCATCTCCAGGGGATACGACCAGTCCTGGTCGCACATGCTCAGACATCACCTCTCTTCTGGGGTAGCTACTCAGTGTTTAAACCCCGGGTGCTGTCATTTTGCTCCTGTCCTTTCGACTAGTTAGTAATAAGTCAAACAGTGCAAATAAAAAAAGAAACCTCAATGAGGTCTGTGCATTGATAACCTGTGGATTTTTTTTTTCTCTTTAAGTTCCTGTAGGGATTTGAACCAAGGACCCTTGTGCTGTAAAGCAAAAACATTACCTCTCAGCTACAATGTAGCTACTTACAATTCTATACATAAACAGACCTCTCTTTGATTAGAGAGAGGAAAGGCCTGGTGATGTCATCCTGCTGGGTCACATGATATGTAATTCAAACAAATCACACACACCCCCTTCTGAGCACACAGAGCTGAAGAGCTGGATGCAGGAGGCATGAAATGAGATCGTGGCAAAACCCCTTTAAAGGGATTGTCTCACTACATTGATTCATCTTACCTCAGTCTTGTTTTCTTGGTTTCATTTTGAATTCAGGGTCATGTTTAGTGGCTTCTACTAGGCTGCAGTAGAAGCCAGGTCTGTAACTATAGTAACCAGTGCTGGCAGCCTATCGGGAGAGATTGAACAGGTCTGTATCTATAGTGACCAGAGGAGTTGATGCAGCCCATACAAGAGGGGATATCTTGGAATAGGTAGGACATCTATTGCAAAGTGACTTGTTTTTGCAAGATCTTTTACATCAAACGCAATCCTTGTAGTGAGGCAACCCCTTAAAAGGTAGCGTGCACGAAGCCTAACCCTGACATAGCTTGGGGCTACTGGCCGCTGCAAGCCTCAGCCTGACAGAGGGCAATAGGTTATATTCACCTGTCCTGCGGTCAGCCCTCCCCCGGCTGTAATGGCTGCATCTACATATTCAGCTTTTTAGGTGCAGTTGTTAAAGGCGAAGTTCACACGGCTTATTCACGCCGTAATTGCGGGGACGGATTTCGCCCGCAATTATGCCGTGCAGCGCGGAGGGGGAGGGGGGCAGCTGCTCACTGGCCCCATATACATCCATTATCCATGGCGCGTATCCCGCCGGGATTATGTGCATGTTACTTTCTCCCCACTTGGCGTATTGTGCGAGCTGGGAGAGGAGACTGTATCCATAGCTCTCTATGAGAACTGTGGATAACCGTAATGGCTGGGACGGATTCCAGCCGTATTGGAGCGCAGTACAGCGCGCAATACGGCTGAAATCCGTCCACAAATCAGCCGTGTGAACGAGGCCTAAGAATGGAGCAGCTTTCATCTTAATGTGTGTCCTTCAGTTATAATCCGTTCCTGGTTTTCTAAAAATCTGAAATGTGAACCCGCACAAAGGGTTAATAACAGGGAGCAGTAGATCGTGTTCACCTGAGCTCCAGTCATTCTCTGCCCTGTCTGAAAGAACAGTCTACTGGCAACAATAGTTTATTTTTTACCTGCTGTAAAATAGCTGATAGTAGGGAGCAGTAGCTTGTATTCACCTGCCTTAAAGGGGTTGTCTCACTGCATCGATTCATCTTACCTCCTGTTTTCTCAGTTTCATTTTTGAATTCAGGGGAATGTTTACCGGCTTCTACTGGCCTGCAGTGAGGACAGCAGGTCTGTAGCTATAGGAACAAGTCCTGGCAGCCTATAGGGAGAGATCTAACAGCTCTGTAGCTATAGCAACCTGAGGAGCTGAAGCAGCCAATACAAGAAGGGACATCTAGGAATAAGTAGGAATTTGTTAATGGAAACATATTGCAAAGATCTTTAACATAGAAAGCAATCCCTGTAGTGAGACGACCCCTTTAACATAATCGGTCTGCTGTGAAGAGCCTGATAACAGGGAGCAGTGACCAGTATTTTCCGATCTGTGTAATGGCTGATCACAGAGAGCAATAGCTTGTGGTTAGGCTTGGTACACCCCACGTTTCTTGTATCCTTTTAATGTAGATGCAGACCCTATACATTAAAGGGGTTTTGCCATCGAGCAAAATCCTCTTTAGAGGCCGGCTTGTAGTTTGCTACGAGCCGGCCTCCGTAAATGGGGAGGGGGACGCGCTTGCGTATTTCTCCCTGCTCTTTTCTGTGCCCATTCTGAATATAGCGACGTGCTCTGGTATATTCGGAACGCTCATAGACCTGAATTGGGTAGAAATGCGCAAACGCTGCTTTCTCTCCATTTACTGAGGCCGGTTGGTAGCGAACTACGAGCCGACCTCCAAAGGGGTTTTGCCGTGATCTCATTTCATACCTCCTGCATCCAGCTCTTCAGCTCTGTGTGCTCAGAAGGGGGTGTGTGTGATTTGTTTGACTTGCATATCATGTGACCCAGCAGGATGACATCACCAGGCCTTTCCTCTCTAAGCAAAGAAAGGCCTGTTTATGTATGGAGCTGTGAGTAGCTACAATGTAGCTCAGTGGTAAATGTTTTGCCCCACAGCGCAAGGGTTCTAGGTTCAAATCCCTGCAGAAACCAAACCTGTGGATTTTTTTTTCTCTTTATCAATGCACAGACCTGATTGAGGTTTCTTTTGTTTTATTTATTTGCACTGTTTGACTAATTACTAAGGAGGACAGAGAACATGAGTAGAATGACAGCACCTATAGTTTGAACATTCAGTAGCTGCCTGAGAGGAGAGGTGATGTCTGAGCATGTGCAACCAGGACTGAGAAGCTCTCAACCCTGGTCGTATCCCCTGGAGACGAGCTGTAAACAATGGATCACTAAAGGAGCAGCTAAAAGAAAAGCGGTGCAGAATTTTTAATAATAATGAATGGTGAAAATGTTTATTTAATTTGCAAGTTTCCCACGTCAATTTTACTTCATGGCAAAACCCCTTTAAACATATGTCGCTGACAGATACCATAGCGTCCATCACCCATAGGATCTTACTGTTAAAAAAAAAAATAAATAAAAAAAATTTAAGGCTGTTGTATAGCATAGCGGAGTTTTTTTTGTTTTTTTTGCAGCACACCGTTGTAGTGGCCTCCTTCTGGTCATTTTAATCCTATGGATATATGTAGTTTGTCCGTCGGGCGGCCGTCACAAATGTGGTGTGTACTTGGCTTACTCGCTCTATCCTCCTCTGTCTGCAGTGCATTGCCTTCAGCATGACGGGGTTAGAGATGGCCCTGGGTATCGGAGGTGAGCGCCGGTTCCTGTAGCGGTTGCCCCCTGGGTCTCCCCTGCATGTCGCATCTCGATCAGCCCTGGCCTGTGGTATCGATGCTAGAACAAGCCTCCCATTCATGAGCGCGGGCATCAGCTGATGTGTGTGCGCCTGGTACCAGCGTCAAGACATGAATCAGCTCCGTCCTACACAAGTGACTGCAGAAATGTCCTCTCCAACTGTTCTCCCTGATGTTCCCGCAGGCGGCGGCACAACGCACCAGCACCGCTTTGTTTGTGCTGCTCAAATTAGAAGGAGTTATTTGTGTCTGAACGCGACCGACTTAACCCAGTTACTGCTTTCACAGGTCTTCTCTGTGCGCGTGGATCACGGTTATGGCTCCTGGTGAAAGCTCGCCTGTGATTCGGAAGGAGGGACAACAGTTCTTAAAGGGGATGTATCGCTTCCTTAGTTCGGCTGATTCATACTGCTCTCAGCTTCTCAACTCTGGAAATGCAGGGGCGTTTCTTCCCCTCCCAGCTGGGTGACATCAGCCCCCCTTCACTGTGCAAAGCTGGCTCCCGAGACTCCCCACCCCCCCCTTCCATTCCCCTCTCCCCTTCCCCCCACCCCCCCCCTCTGATCCAAAATGTCACTGTGACTTTCCCTATCAGTCTTATTTTTTAAGAGCTGTATACATACCACAGGTTGCATTCAATCTAGACTGAGCACTCCTTTCTCACAGCTGGAGATTGTTTACAGCTCTATGAACGGGAACAGATCTCCCTTCTATGCAGAGATTAGGCAAACCGGGGCAAAACTTATGTTTTTCTCATTGTAGAATCTGTTGCAGTCTGTTTCTGCTTGGGGGTGGAGAGAGAAAAATGCTACGGCCCCTAACTCTGATCAGGCAGGGATCGACACAAATTGTGCTGTTTCCTGATTGTGTAAGCCCTTCAGTGTAATTCTGTTTCTTCGGTGAATAAAGTGAAAATGGACGGTCCCTTACTCTGAGTGAGAGACACAGCTCCGTGAATACGACCGGGGGCTGTACAGAATGTAAATGAGCTCTCAGCTAGTGAAATATAAGGAGGAGGGATCCGGAGGGATTCGACCAGGACTGGAATCATGAAACAAAACACAAAAAGGAAAACTGTGAA